>LOEQ01003059.1:304955-326289 GCA_001685075.1 Bramus lutescens | reverse complement strand
CTTTCTTTCTTTCTTTCTTTCTTTCTTTCTTTCTTTCCTTTCTTTCTTTTTTTTGCTAAGTACAAAAAGTACAAAAGTTGCTGCCTTTATTTAGTGGGTAAATAAGTGACTAGAGAAATTCCCATTTTTCTGTTTGAGAGGAAGGAAGGAAGGAAGCAAGCAAGCAAGCTTGGTGTGTCTGCTTTCAGAAGAGGGTGTTTAGTGTTACAGAACGTGTATGTCCAAACAGTGGGCTCTTTTCCTGATGTCCTGTGCAAGGCACTGCTGTTTCTTGGCTGCTCTCTTGCTCCCACTCCACTTACTGTCTCTTAGCAGCATGCAGATGTGCCACCACAACCTCAGTCTTTGGAGCAAGGGATTTACTGTCACGAAGTGTGATTTTTAGGGAAAAATCTAAAACCCAAGTCACCTTTTGAAGAGAGACCAGTTTATGGATGTTATGCTCATTTTCCTACATCTAGACACTCTTAAAAATGGTCCGTTAGCTTTTCTCTGTATATTTTACATGTTCTTGTCTGTCTGTGCACTGATAGCTACTAACTCTGTACTTCTTGAGTTTTAATATCTCCTACCCATATTTTCCTGTTGCCTCTCATTTTTATGCTCAAGTTACCCTCATGCATCCCATTTATTATGCCTTCATCTCTTCTAGTGTGTCTACAATCACCACCCCGTGCTTTTCCCATACTTAACTGCCATGGTTAGTGAGTTAATAGCTTCTTTAACTTTAATCACGAAGCTAAGTATCTCTCTCTCTCTCTCTCTCTCTCTCTCTCTCTCTNATATATATATATATATATAACAAAAACCCTTTGTGTTTTTGCTGTCCTTGTATGCTAGTTAAATCATTAGTTATCATATAGTGGTTTACCTACGTGTAACAAAGTTTTTCTTTTGTTTCTAGAATTTGCCTTGATTTGCTGTTTCCAGGGCTTGATTAGGCTTTTAAAATAAAATTTGTGCTTCTACTATGTGAAATAGGATTGTATTATCTGTTTCTCATATTTATGGATTAGATCTAGAGTATCTAATTGTCATGGTGTCTAAACGCAGAAAATGTAACATCAAGAATTTGAGACAGAGTGACTTAAAAAAAATCAGTCTCTTTATGCCCTTCATGTACATCCTCTTTTTCATGCCCGCATACTCACCTTTCTGTGACTTTCATCAAATATTTATTTTTGTTTTATGTCTCAGTGTTTTGCCTGCATTAATGTATATGCACCACATCCATGTTGGGTACCTGTGGAGGTCATAGAGGTGTGTGGATTCACAGAACTAGAGTTACAGATGGTTGTTGGGAACCAAACTCCAGTCCTCTGCAGGAGGCAACAAGTGCTTTTAACAGCTGAGCCAATTTTGCAGCCCTGTTTGTTTATTTGCCTTTTTGAGACATGTTTTCTTTGTGTAACAGCCCTGGGTGTCCTGGAACTTGCTCTGTAGACTAGGCTGGCCCTGAACTCAGAGATCTGAATGCCTCTGCCTCCAGAGTGCTGGGATTACACACATGTGCCACCACTGCCTGGCTTAATTTTTAAACATATCTTCTAGTAGCCATATAGAGGGAACATTTTTGGTTCTGTGAACTCTGCTCATGCTGTTTTATGCCTATAAGCCTTTGTCATAACTTGGTTCCTTAACCTTGATTGTCTTTCTTAAGTTCTGCCTGCTTAGCATACATCTTTTCTTCAAGTACTTGTTCAGAGATCTGTTCTCTCTTGCCTTCCTCCTTGTGGCCAGCACTGTCTCCTAGGAAATGAATTCCATTAAGAATATGGCTACCATAGTATATATGCTTTCTGAAGAGAACTGTAACTATAGAGTTAGCCTTCTAAAAATTATTTTGGTATCTGCCTTACTTGTTCTTACTTAAATATCTGTTGAAGGCTTCCTAAATTGTTCCAGGCATTTGAGATGGAGGCGCACACCCTGGGAGAAGAATAGTGGTGTTTCCTGTAGAACTAAGGAGGAAATATAATGAATTGGAGTTATGAAAACTTGCAGTAAGAGCATCTGACTTTCAGTGTAAGGCTCTAATAACTGGACTAGCAGAGTCCTTGCCTCTTAGCAAGAACTCAGGCCATACTTGTTTAACTAAATAAAGATCCAATTAATGCTTATTTTTTGTTACCGAAGTAATAAAAAGCCTATTTAGGTTGTTGGGATGTCATATTTTTTTTCTGCTTTACTGACAATTTAGAAAAGCAATCAGTTGTTCATGGTAATCAACAGAGACGGTATTTGCAAAGAGGATTGGTTCCCATTACATAGAACAGATATGTGCATGTTAAATGGTGCCTGTTGTAGTTCTAAGGCTTACTAAAACTCTCTAGTGTGTTATTTTGTTTATAAAGTTACCCTCAAAAGTGGATCCGTAAGGTAGACAAATGTTTGTGAAAAGTGGTTTTCCTCCTTTTTATGTTTTATTGTATTATCCTTTCCTTTTAATATAACTTGCCCTTACCCCTTATCCTCCACACCTTTTTTGTTTTTGCAGTATCTCTTGCTCCTCCTCCTCCTTCCATCCTACAGGTAACTCCTCAGTTACCTTTAATGGGATTTGTGGCCAGAGTCCAAGAAAATAGTAAGTTTATGTCTTCTTTATGCTGTAGTTCAGATTATAGGCATAGAATGTAATTTACATATGACTGACTGAATAGTCATTCACAGTGCTCCATGTGTTTGGATAGTCATTGTAAGGATGGCTAGTGGTGATAACTAACGTAATAGAGGTGGGCCGGAGAGAGAGCTCAGTGGCTAAGAGTGTGCTCTCATGGAGGACCTTTGAACGCCAGCTCCAGGAGCATCCCACCTGCACTTTATACTTCTGCACATAATTAAAAAGAAAATTAAAAGACAATGATGGTAAATTTCTATGCTTTCAAATGACTTTTATAGCTCAGAGCACATGCTTAGCTTACATGAGATTCGAGATTTGGTCCTCAGAACCATAGCTAAAATACCATTACTGATACCCACAAAGTTTTAAAGGTAAAACAAATCCACATACAATAAGTGAAAGAGGAGAAAAACTGCACATGGAGACATTCTAATTGCCAAATAAATATCCTGCTTTTTCTCTCAGTTGCCTAGACAAAGTGGTAGGCTAGTTAGCTATTACTAGAGATGTGTTATAGGTAGCCTGAGTATGTAACTCTCTCCCATTTCAAGTATAAAAAAGGACCACACCACAGTAGGGCATAGAAGATCAGTCTGTCAGTTTGTCTCCCAAAAAGCATAGATTGACAGTGAATTTTCTTTGGTTTATGGCCTGCTGTTGAATCATCATGCATTGTCATATAACTAGTTTTATTGGTATTTCAAGTCTTTTGGGGAAGCATTAAGGAAGCTCAGGAGACTTTATTTCTAAATTGGGAGGACTAACATTTGGTGATGAATAGCTGTTACAGAAGGAAATTAACAGTGTCTGTGATCAGTGATTAAGGATCCAAATTAGCCAAAAGTTGCATGATATCATGTAATCTAAACTTAGAGGAGTTACAGTTGATCCTTGAATAACATGGGTTTGTTTGATAGGAAAGGACAGACAGACAAGACTATTTTGCACAGCTACAACACAAATTTTAATAATAACATCCAGAAAGTACCCATAAATCCATTATAAAAATTAAAATCAAAGTCAAGCATAAAAACATTGTATCAAACATTTGATTATGTCATTTATCAAAGTCAAGCATAAAAACATTCACAGGTCACACATGTCCTCTGTTGTAGTGGAGATGTAAGCAAATATGAAGATGTAGTATTTTTGAGATGATAGCTGCAGAGTAGCCTGTGTTGCTTTTTTTTCTCAAACACTTTGTCATCTTCCAGTACTGTTGTGAACTCATGTTGCAGATCTGCTAAGAATAGAGAGGCTAATTATCCTTGTATTCCCAGTAAATTGTCTATTAAGGTAAAAAGTGTTCTCCTGAGGGTGGGGTGCAGCTGGGTTGGTGGAGCACTTGCCTAATATGCAAAGGCCCTAGGACTAATTTCTACCACTGGGTGGTTGGGTGTTGAGAGTGATTAATTGTAATCTCTCATAATTTTTTACTGTATATAATACGTTTGAGAGAATAAGTGTTAATTGACTATGTAGCAAGGCTTCCTGTCAGTAGCAGGCTATTAATAGGTTTCTGGAGAGTCAGAAGTTACAGGTATTTCTGACTTATGGTGATTATGTGGAGAGGTGGTATAATCTGTGCTTTTGTTCAAGGGTCAAAATGTGTGTTAAGATATGTCATCAGGTTGTAGTTGTCCACTGTGCACCTTTCATATAAAGGATGATACAATTCCTGGACTAGAAGTAATTATAATCTCTTGCTAGGATTCTCTGGAAGTAGGCATTTAATAATGCAGGGTCTATTGGAGCAGGGGCTTTGATCACTTTGTTTGCTGCCTGTGTCCCTGGCACTTAAAAAGTGTCTGGCCGGCAGCAGGCACTTTGCCCCCCCCCTTTTCTATTTTATGTTTGTATTTTAACTGGTTGTAGTCTAGTCTTAGTAGCCATCTAAGTTAGGGTTTCTGTTGCTGTGATAAAACTCCATGAGCAAAAGCAACTTGGGGAGGAAAGGGTTTATTTTGTTTTTACTTCCAGCTGTCAGCCCATCACTGAAGGACCTCGGCTGGAACCAAGCAGGCCAGGAACTTGGAGGCAGGAGCTGATGCAGATGCCTGCTCTTCATGGCTTGCTCAGCCTGCTTTCTTAGAGTACTCCTGACCATCACCCACACTCGGCTGGACCTCCCACATCAATCATAAATGAAGAAAATGTATCACAGACTTGTCCCAGACCAAACTGGTGGGAACATTTTTTCTATTGATGTTCCCTCTTCCAAAATAACTGTCTGTGCCAAGTTGATAGAAAACTAGCCTGGGATAGGGCCCAAGGGCTGAATTTGTCAGGTGCCTTTGCTCTCCTATTTGCTGATGTCTAAAAATAGTTTATTATTTCTGTTTATTAGAAGGTACTCTATGAATATCTGTGAACTTTAATGCATTGTAATTTTAAATGTTTTCTTAAATTTAAGAGCATTTTCATGTATATCCAAGTTTTTTTTTAATGTTTTAAAATTATGCCTTTTCAACCTACTGTTCTTTTGGCTTGTGTGTGACCCATGCTGGCTTCAGGAGAAATAAGAAATGTTCGCATAGCAATGGTCAATAGGTCTAGTGTTTGCCAGGTACAGCCATAGTATTACCCTTTGCCAGGCTTTGAGGTTACATGTAGGTTGGAAGATCCTGCATTTAAAATTTCTGGAAATAGACTGATTAGAAAAGGCTTTTGGGAGTTCCAAATTTGAAGGACTTTACAATTTAGTTGCAGTGTCATCCCAGGAAGAGTGGCATTCCCTGCATCACAAATGAGCTTAAATTCCTTGAGTAAAGAAGACGGGTCAGTTGAATAGTAAGTGGGAGGTTGGTTGTTTTTTTTTTTTTTTAATCAACTGACATGATGAACATTCAGATTTTGAAACTGGCTTTGAAGATTAATAATCTATCAGAATATTTTTTCTTCAAAAATTGGACTTGAAAGTTAAGTAGGATCATGAAACTAGTCATTAACTTTGACAAGTAATTAGTGAAAGTTGTCAGGTTTGTAGAAACATCAAATATTTCATGAGTAGAAGTAGTGTTTTAATGTTATTTAAGTACATATGTGTTTAAGACTTGCTGCTTAAATGGACAATTGTAAAACATTATTATAGCACCACCGTTAGTATTTTAAAAGCCTTTTTCCCTGTGTATGAGGTATACTGGGATTGGCTTAACAGTCGTGGCAGGGCCTATGCAGTCAAAGAAATGTTATTTTCTTTAAAACATGCACCTAGGAAAGATGTGTATCTTTGTTTTAGAATCATCTTAAGACTACCTAGGCATTATTTTAAAGATAGTCTGTGGAACTAATATTTTTTGCATTAAATTTAATATGTGGAAGAGTCTGGAATCACTTGCAGTATTTATTATTTAATATATTAAACTACTTTAATATACTACACTGTGATAAAATGTGCAAATATACCCATTATTATTATTTTTTAGAATTCTCATATGACACTCTGTTGACAGAGGTTTCTATCCCTCCTGGTCCTATAGCTGTTCAGTCCCAAAGAAACACATAGAGATCTGCATTAATTATGAACTGTTGCCCTCTTAGCTCAGGATTCTTATTAACTAATTCTTACATCTTACATTAACCCATTGTTCTAGTCTGTGTTAGCCATGTGGCTTGGTACCTTTATCAGTGAAACAGTCTCATTTTGCATCCTCTGCATCTGGGTGACGAATGCAGACTGAGCCTTTCCTCTTCCCAGAATTCTCCTGTTCTCACTGCCCTGCCTACACTTCCTGCCTGGTTGCCCTGCCTATACTTCTGCCTGGCTACTGGCCAATCAGTGTTTTATTAAAACAATACAAGTGACAAATCTTTACAGGGCACAAGACCATTGTCCCATAGCACTTCTCCCCCCCTACACACACTTTTTCGTTTTAAAACAAAAACTCTGAATCTGATCTCCTTTGTTTAGCTTTCTTCCTGACCATTATCCATAACAATTTGTAACCAACACTCTAAACAAAGACACACATTCATAATCCAGTTTTGGGGAATGTGGGTGAGTTTTCCAGGCTACTTCCTGCTGATTAGGGGCACTGATAATCTTATGGGGACCTAAAGAAAATTTAGGATTATGATCCAAGTCCTTACTGAAATATTCTGTGAGGCTTGATTATCTCAGCCAGCAGCCTTGAGGCTGTTCTAGATGTGTCAGAGGAAACTCCAACAGAGGTCCTTTGAAATGTTGGCTCATCTGGGCTGTCTGCTCCTATTGGAGATTTCTCAGGGGGTCTTCCTTGATCAAACCTGACTTTTCTTAACCCAGAATGAATCCACAGGCTCTGATTTCCCATGGAAACAAAAGCAAAACCTCTTCTCTAGAGTAACATATCTTTTTGTTTAAAATTTGAAGTCAAGGCATTTTCAAAATATATATGTTGGATTGATCCCACAGCATTTACAATCAAATGTCTTTTAGCTGCTGTTGCTTTTACCTCAGCCATCAAACAATTCAAAGACAACATAATAATATACAGTATCCAGATTCTCTTTGTATTTTCTATCTTAACGTGGCTTTATTTTAAACTTTATTTCTTTTATTTTTAATTTTTGGTTTTTGGAGACAGGGTTTCTCTGTGCTTCTTTGGTTGTCCTGGAACTCACTCTGTAGACCAGGCTACCCTTGAACTCACAGAGATACACCTGCTTCTGCCTCCCAAGTGCTGGGATTAAAGGTGTGTGCCACCATGTCCAACTACTCTCTTTTTTTAGAAAAAGACTTTATTCTTTTTCTTTTCTCTCCTAAGCCTACATATATTTTAAATACGCTGTAAACCATTTAGAGGTTTTCTTCCTCTGAATCTATCCTTACTGTATATCTCTCATTTCTGACCACATGAGTCATTGCTTAGCGATATGACTAGGATTAAAGCCATGGCTTTGATGACTGGCTTCACCCCATTAGCTTTCTGAGAATCTAGCTTCATGGCAGAGGTACTGGAAGGAGCCATGTTTATTGTCACAACTCTATGGAGTTTCCAGGTCCCTGTCACCACCAAGAAGCATGCTGTTGGTTTTTCATAAACACCATCTAAGTATTTTCTGGCAGAGCTATTTAAAAGGGCTGCAACGTTTTTGCAGCTTAAGCTGAGTCAAGAAGCCTCTCTTAAATAAGATGCACTTTTCTCTAGCAAACAGAGCCCATCCAAGAAAATGCTGCTACCAAGAAGCCATGCTTAACTCTGTTCTTTTTGTGTCTAGAATTCCTTCTCAAACTTGCTCAGGTTTTATGTGGATATAGTTGTCCATGTTGGTGCCATTTGTTGACAGAGTATTCCGTCCTGCCTGGTCCTGCAGCTGTTCAGTCCTAAAGAAATACATGGAGGCCTACATTAATTATAAACTGGTTAGCCTATTAGCTCAGGCTTTCTTATTAACTAATTCTTACATCCTACAGTAACCTATAATTCTTGTCTTTGTTAGCCACATGAGGCATTCTCATCTTGATTCCTCTGTGTTGGGGTGACAACTGCAGACTGAGCCTTTCCTCTTCCCAGAATTCGCCTATTCTGGGTGCCCCGCCTTTACTTCCTACTTGGCTACTGGCCAATGAGCATTTTATTAAAACAATATAAATGACAAATCTTTACAGGGTATAAGACCACATCAGCACCATTGAGTAGAGCCCAAATTCAGGAAACCCTTTTGTGCCAAGTCCTTTTAGGCTTCCTCCGCCTGTCTTAATTTTGGATGATTCTCTGAAGCTTTCCTTCCTGCTTTATCTATGTACCTTGAAAAAAAATACTTTTATTCTTTACAACCAACTTGGATATCTATTCCCCATACCCTGCTACCTCCCAGACATTAACTTTACTCATCCTTCAGGTCTCAGGAAGCCTTTTCTGACCACATAAAGAGTTTGATCTCTGATGCACACTACTATAATTTCTTAAGGCTTCATTCTACTTAGTTATAAATCAAAATTTGATTGTTCACATTTTGGTGACACCTGTCCACCATATTCTTGGTGACATTTGCCCACTATACTCTCCTTAGTGCAAAACTCAGTCACATGAGGCTCTTTGGTGGTATTTACCTAGTGATGATGAAGCACTACTTAAAAACTACAAATTTTGAAAGTATAGTGTAGCTTCTAAGGTAACAGGCAGAGGGAAGTACTCAGGTGATTTTCTGTCTATTGTTATAGGGACATTAATCTTCTTTCCACCTCCACAAAATTAAGATTAAAACAACACCTTGGCTTGGGGTGTAGTTTAGAGGGTTTTGTAGGATGTGTAAAGATCTTGAATTGAGCCTTAGAATCACAAAAACAAAAAAATAAAGGGAAAAATTAAGTAAAGAATATATTTTACAGTTCCAGCTGAATAACTGGCATACTGCACAAATAAAAACAGTCTGGCTCTGAGAGTTATAATGAAGGTAAAAATGATCAGAGTTGGTATTTTGAATAATTTATAGCATAATTTCTCTGATTTTCCTGAAAGTCCCTTGGATCTCTGTTTCTGTGTACTCAGTCTCTTATAAATGTACACAAGTTTCACTGTTGTTTTCACACCGTTATATGAAAAACATTAAATTTGAAAATTTGAATAAAGGATATATTAGGAGCATGAATTTGTGTTTTACATTTAAAAAGACCCTCCGCCCCAAATTCAAAACCTAAAAATCTTAAAACATAAGACACAAGTTCAAGGCCAATCTAGGCTACATGGTAAGGCTACCCTACCATCAAGAAAATAAAACCCTAAGCCAATAGGAGTAAAGATTTTTTTATTGAGACAGTCTTTATAAAGTAGGTAAGTACAGGACGGAGGAACACTGAACTATCAGAGGATGGTGTTGGTGCGACTGATTCAGAGAATGTCATGTGCACAGTTTTGGTAGTTTATAAGTAAGAGTAAGTGCTGATGGTTAAAACTGAGTAGCTGCTCAATGTAAATTTATTTTGCTTTGTTGTGTTCAAATATGAATCAAGAATTCCAAGAGTTCTCTGGGTTTGAAGATGATTTTTTTTGTTACATGCTACAATGTGATGAGACTGATTCTAATAATATGGACATGTAGTCTCAAGAAATTTTAAATAATGACTAAACCTGAATTAGTTTAAATTCTACAAACAAACAAAATGTTTTATCGACTCAAGTTATCCGAAGTTGTTAGTGATTTTCCTCCTCAATTTGATACAGTTCTGTTTACTGAAAATTAGAGTGTTGGAGTTGAGAATCCTTATAATTCCAGTACTCGGGGCCAGGCAGTGAGTTTGAGGCCAGTTTGGGTTAGAGTGGGAATCTGCCTGAGTATATATGCAGAAAACTGAGAACAAAGTGGTAGATTATAAAAATTTGACTATTTCTTTGACTCATTTTACTTTCTTAGGTGATTGTGACTATCTAAGTTATTAATATCTCTGATAATTCCTTGACTAGGATATAAAAGCTAAATATATAGTACTCATTTCTTTAGAAAGATGATTAAAGCTTGTGGAGGCCCAATTAACAGTAAGTATTTTGACCAAACCCCATTTAGCATTTACCAACACTCAAACAAAGGGAGGGAGAAGTCATGCTTGGCAATTTAAAATATCATAATGGTGGGAAAATTTCTCTTATTCATTTCTTGAAAGATGGTTATTTTTCAGTCTGCGTTTATACTTAATGAATCTAGAAGCTTAGATGAATATTGAACTTTACATAATTTATAGTTTGTCAGCTTGATAAATTCTTAGTTTCAGATACACCACCTCCACCACCACCTGTGGAAGAGCCGGTCTTTGATGAGTCCCCCCCTCCACCGCCACCTCCAGAAGATTATGAGGAGGAGGAGGCAGCTGTGGTTGAGTACAGTGATCCATATGCTGAAGAGGACCCACCGTGGGCTCCAAGGTCTTACTTGGAAAAGGGTAAGTGTCAGGGGGAATCTGAAAGGACAAAAAGCAGAAATGAGACTTGCTGGTACAGAAAAGAGTCTTGTTTTTTTATTTTTAAATAAAACTTTATTTATTTGTATTATCTGTTCCATTTTTGTTATTCTGTCAGATTATAAGGATTATGATTTTGAAGGCTATTGGTAAAATTTTATTTCTATCTGTTACTATTGAACTTGGTTTTTCCAGAGGTTTGTATAACACAAAAATCAAAACCAGGTAGTCTTTTCTTTGAAATCCCCCAGAAAGACGATTATTTTTCCAAATTCTTCTGCCTCATGCTGGAATTAAAGGTGTGTACCACTGTGTTGAACTTTTAGATAATTAATTTTATGTGTTTGATTATCTCCATAGGAAACTTTCTTCCAAAGAATGATGTCTCAGTCTCTTTTGAAGAATAGTGTGTGTTGTGTGTGCCTGTGTGTGTGTGTAAAATTGTCTCTGTTAGGTAACCATGACATTCCATCTTGGATCAGGAGCTTCAAAGTTTGGAGAGTAATCAACCAGTTGAGCTATATATACATGGTGGCTCAGCTACATGGTGAGGTCCAGGTCAGCTTGGGCTACAGATTAAGACCCTGCCTCAAAAGGAAAAAAGAAAAAAAAAATCTAACTAGATTAGAATGGGGGGAGAAATTTGTTGATGTAGAAGGAAATTTTCTGTTAAAGAAACCAAAGTAGCCACCCACTGTGTCTCAAAACATGTTATAGAATGCTGTTTTACTGTTCTATTGATGTGATGAATCAGCATGACCAGGCAACTCACAGAAGTTGGAGCATTACCTATAGTCTCATGGACGTTCAGAAATGCCATTCTGAGGGAATCTGATGTCCTGGTCTGGCCCCTGTGGATACTTCATGCATTTGGTGCATAGATGTACATGCACATAAAATAAAGTTAAAAAACTTTAATAAAAGCAAGTCAGTAAGTTTAGCCAAATGTAGGGAGTGAGTTTTGGCATAAAGACTCAAGTACCATGAAGCAGAAATCATTGGGAGATTATTTGGAGGTTATCTACCACAAAAACTATAATTTCGGAGTATCAAGAAGTAGACTCCAGATAGAAGAAACAAAGAAAATCTTGCTAAGGCCCATCATAAATAACTAAAAACTACTAATAAAGAGAATGATATTAAAGATGTTTAGAAGAGAAATAACTCTTAACATAAGAAAGCAATAACTACATAGTTTTCCTGCAGGTCAGAGGCAGAGCATCTTTAAAGCAATGAAGGATTTCTTGAGCCCAGGAGTTCAAGGCCAGCCCACAACATAATAAGTCATTTCTAACACCAACAAACAAAAATACCACTTCAAGAGAAATAAGAAATATTCAAACATTTAGAAATTAAATAATACACTTAAAGGGAATTAGTTTCTTTTAAAGAAGAAAACATAAGGAGAACCAAGGATGTGTTTGTGAGAAAGACAGACACAGACAACAGACAGACTGACTGAGTAATGAACCCCAGGGTTTTCATGTGTGCCAGGCAAATATTCTACCACTGACCCATTTTCCTAGCTCTACAATATACTTTTAACTTAGTGAATATATTTAAACAATATTAATATGTGTGGACTAATATTTTGAAGAAATTTATGACATTAAATGACATGTTAAAGACATTAAATGACATATTAAAAAATGTTTGGTAAAACACACAAGATTATCCTTACCAGGAATGAAATTGAAAGATATCGCCATGTGTTCTATAGATACTAGGAGGATAATAAAAAATGACTTTATGACCACAAGTTTAATAATTTGGACAAAATAAATTCTCAAAAACAAATTAGCAAAGCTTAGTCAAAAAAATAAATAGATGTGCTTAGGGATGTGGTTTGGTGGTAGAGCAGTTCTGGGTTCCATCTTCAACACCAAGAAATGAAAAAGTTACCTGGAACAGCCCTACATACTGTGAAGAAACTGAGTTTATGGTGTAAAGCTTTCCTACAGGAAACTCCAGACCCAGGGAGCTTCTCTACAAGTTCCATGCAACAGTTTCAAAACCATGTGTTTGGAGATTTTTTTGCCTTCATGTATGTCTCTGTCCACCATGTTCATGCCCGTTGTTGGTTTTTTTTTTTTCCCCCTCTTTACTCTTGGTTCTTTGGGAGCCTGCTGCCCAGCTCCCATATAAATCACACGCAGGCTTATTCTTACTTATAAATGTCTGGCCTTAGCTTGCCTTGTTTCTAGACCAGCTTTTTAAAAATTATCCCGACTACCTTCTGCCTCTGGCCTTTTCCTTCTCTTACTTCTGTAATCTTACTTTCACATTTTCTCCATGGCTGGCTGAGTGACTGGGTGGCTGGCTCCTTCTTTTCTTACTCCTTGATCTCTTTGTTTGATCTTTTCCCCCAGATTTCTCCTATTTATTCTCTCTACCTACCAGCCCAACCAGTCCCTTCTCTGCCTTGCTATTGGCCATTCAACTCATTAGACCTATCAGGTGTTTTAGACAAGCAGAGTAACACAGATTCAGAGTTAAACAAATGAAACATGAAAGAATGCAACACATCTTTGCATCACTAAAATATATCCCATAGCATAAACAAATGTAACATATCTTAATATTCTAGAGCACATACCTGGTGCTGGAGTTAGATTGCTGTGAGCCACCATTTTGGTGCTAGGAGCTGAACCTGAGTCCTCTAAAAGAGCAGCCAGTGTTCTTAACCACTAGGCCATGGTTCCAACCTGAGACATTTATGAAGGAAACTTTACAGAAAATAGAAATGGAGGCAGTGCATCTGATGAACTATGGAACAGGGATAAAGTGATAAAAGCCAGAAATAAAATCCTTGAGAGTATCTTGTAAAAATAGAAGGTGGGCATGGTGTCACACACCTTTAATCCTAGCAGTAAGGAGGAAGTGACAGGAGGATCTTTGAGTTCAAGGATAGCCACAGTTACACAGTGAGAACCTGTCTCAAACAAATAGAAAATTTTTTAGAGTTTTCATTGAATGAGATCTAGCAGTGCAGGAAATGGATAATAATAGATTGTGACTAAATAAAATTTAGAGTTGGGATGCTTGATTTAACATTTGAAAAACTAACCTTTGTAATTTTCTTCACAAATTAAAAGTAAAAAATAAAGGTAAAAAATATTTTGTACAAAAATACTATTTGATGATTCATAATGAAAATTCAAATGTAAGAATGAAAGAGCTGCTTCAACCCAATAAAAGGCATCAATTTAAAACCATCGACTAAACTAACATTGTGTTCATGTGAGAAGAATAAGTCTATCTCCCAAGATTTTAAGCCCCAGCCACTGCAGCAAAGAAAGAAGTCATCAGGTGTAGATATTGGGGAAAAGAGCAAAAATGTTTTAATTTTTTCTCTTGAGGAGCTTAAATATGTGAAAAGAGTTGATAGAATTAAAAAGCACAATTATTACTAGTCAATATGGAAAATTAAGTGCAGTTTGATATACTAGCAATAATTGAAGATTGAATTTACAAAACCTTTGTAATATCAAAATTATGAAATACTTAAAAAGTCAGTAACATACTTGGGCATGCTAGGGCAGGAAAGCCTATAAACCTGCTTATATGGGAGGTGGAATGAAAACTTATACCTTAAATTGTAAGGAGGGCTCCCCAGCTTATTTAAACATGTTTGTAGGAAAGGTGTTGCCCCTCTGAGAAGCTAATTTAGTTATTCCTTTAGAGAAAATCACAGTGAAGTTTGCTTTAAACACAATTACATCTTCACTGGGCATGTAAAAATCTGAAGAGGCTTTCAAAAGAAAGTTTTATGTTCAGCTAATTATTTAAAGTCATAAAGAATATGCCCGATATTTCTAAGGTTAGGTTCTGTTTAATATTCAAGTCTTTCAAAGCAAAGACTAAGGTGTTGTGGCACAGATCTGTAATCCCAGCTCTCGGGTGACAGAAACAAAAGGATTGCACCTCAGGGGCTAACCTGAAGTATATTTTTTAAAAAATAAAATTTCAGATACCCCCCAAACCAAAACATTAAGGCCAACTAAATACTTCTTTACTCTTGTTGCAAACAAAAAGAACTATTCAGTGTATGGTTTATGGTTGGGTCTTTTATTTGTGAATAAATGTTGAGGAAATGTTTTCCTATCTCAAGCCTTAATGCCTGGTTCTCAAGCCAGTGTGCCCTGGAGACCTTGGAAGCCTATGTCTTCCTCCTTCAGTAACATTCTCTGATCTCACCTTGTGCTTCTTATCCCAGTTCATTGGGAGGTTGAAAGGAAGATAAGAGTTAATCTTAAGGGTCTAGGACTAGCCTTGGCAACACATCAAGATTCTGTATAACAAAAACACAGACACCCCTCCCCCCAAACAAAACCAAAAACAAACAAAAACCCACCAGAATTTTCTCTTCACAAAACAACCAAGACAGTTTGTTGCAGTTCCCTGTGTGGTCCTAAGGCTGTGGCCACCACAACCATAGCATAAGTTTCATTTTAGTTCCTTGTTTATTAGTGTTGTTATCAAGAAGGGGTTGTGTATTCTGACTTAACTTGGGTAGAGGCAAATTTTTGTTTTGTTTGAGACAGGATCTCACTGTGTAGACCTAACTGCCCTGGAACTTACTGTGTGCTTGAACTCCAAGATCTACCTGCTTCTACCTCCCAAGTACTGGATTAAATACCTTAATACCCAGACTGACAGGTATTTTTATGCGTTCTTTTTGTGCCTGTCACAGCACAAAACTTATTAATAAACTAATAATGATATATTTGTGTGTGTGTGAATCACCACATTTAATGTGACAGTACTTTCAGGTAACAAATGTGAAAATTATTGTAATTCCCACAAAGTAGTTTAAAAAAAAAAGCTTAGTAAAAATTAAGTAGGCTTGTGAGCTAGGAAGTGAGAGTTGAGATTTGAACTATGTTGCTTACCCCTCTCCCACTGTCCTAAGCTTTGTGATTTGCCAGCTTCTGTGCTCTGTTTACTAGCATTCAGTGTGGTAAATGTAGAACTTAGAAATGCTCACAAAGCACATCGTTTCTCAGATATTTCAGAGCTTTCAGAGTTACCTGTTACAAACCAAACAATATTGTTTTCAAAAGCATTTTCTTTAGGATGTGTTAGCTGATATCTCCATTTTAAGGCCTGCAGAAAGATAGACAAGAGCAATTTGACTTTCAGAAACATTGGCTTAGTAAAGGTCATTTGTTTTTGATTGTCTTTTTTTCCCTGCCATCCAGATTTTTTGTATATTTTAAGTGGAAGGGTACAAGGGAACCAAGAGCCATTACTTGATTGATGGTTGACCATAATATCATTAGGAAGTAGCGTGCATAGGAGTTGAAAGTCAAGAAGAGCCTAAAAGTCAGTGCTCATACTGCTTCCAGGTTGTGGGAATTTGGTCCATAGCCAGTTGTATCGGGGTGGCTTGGTCCAATGGGTGTGGTCTTCTTTGGGGATACATGACCAGATAAGAACCATGGGGCAGGAATTCTCACAACAGGAAGTGCTTAGGTTTCAGAGATTCATGGAGTAGAATTTTATAGGGAAAGTCTTAGGGGAAGGCAAGACAAACTCCTGGTTTCCTGGCTTGTGTAGAAATTCAGCCAAACTCGAGAAATAGAAGACACTGTTGGTAGAAACTGGAGGGAGGTGTCAAGAGGGGAGCATAGGTAATCATTGCCAAGCAGTGCAGGATGAGAGGACTAGGGATCTCAAAGGGATTAGGAAGTTTATTAGTTACTTTTGTATGAAGTTTCATTAGCCTTGTGAGGGCAGAAGGAACATAGCTTCATTAACAAAGGGGTATTGTTTTCATAGAAGCACCATCCACAATAAGTTCTGAAATTTCTTTTAACTGAGATTGCATTGTTAAGAAGTTAAATTTATTAGTGATAATGACAAAGTCAACTTTGGTTACCTCAGAGCAGATTGTATATCAGTTCCAAAATATCTTGGACAGGGTTTTACTGCCTTATGACAAGCCTTCACTCTCCATGTAAGTAAAATCACCTCAGTCCACAACAAAATAATACAAAAACATATGGAGATGGGTAACTTGGTTACCTTCTGATTTTTTCAGTGGCTTCCCAATTGCTGATATTCTACAGTGTCTTTGTTGCCTTTATCAGTACTTCTCCAGACCATTCTCACTTACCTTCAAATGTATATTTGTTATACTTATTACTGGCTGAATATAAATCTGTTTAGAGCTGTCTAGTCCTTGTGTTGTATTGGGAACAGATGTGTGAGCAATATCTCCAGTTTTCAGTATGTGATGTTTGTTATCTTTATGAGAGAAGATAAGTTGAACTGTCTCTTTGTCTCACCTTCTTCCCTCCTGAATTCTCCTTCCTCCTCCTGTTTTCTTTCCCTCTTCTGGTCTTTAACACTGTTCATATTAAATTTAAAATGAAATGTTTCGTTTTGCTTAGCTAAAGTGTTTCTTATAGTACACTCCACTGGGGTGCTGTCCTTGGAATTTACAGTGTTTTGATGTTAGTACTAGGAACATTGAAAGAAAATAACAAGCACCATTAGTTTTTTTTGTTTTTTTTTTTTTGCTTACAACTACACAGAAATAGCCAGATGTCTAACATATATGTTTTCTATATGTCTGGTGTTTCCCTGGAATGAAAATTGGTAATTTTAAACAGCATTGTTTGGGAGAATTAAAAATTTTAGTTGAACACTAATTTTGACCCTTAAAAAATAGGGTCTCCTGTGCTACTATAACCAGAGTCCATGGACTCATATTTGCTATTAACTCTTTCTGAGGCAATTCCATTCCTCTCCTCCTCTCCCCTCCTCCCCTCCCCCCTCTCCTCTCCCCTCNCTCTCCTCTCCTTTTCTTCTTCCCCTCCCCCTCCTCCCTCCCTCCCTCTCTCCCTTCCTTCTTTCTGCTGTACACTGAGCTTTGGGTCTTTTACCACCAACCTACATCCGTAACCTCCAATTTCTATATTTTAAAGGATGCATACATTGAGTGCAATAACTTTGTGTACTAAATTACTCTGTTGCTACAAAGTATAAATATAATTATCTTCTGGATTACTTTTTATTGGGTCCGTTTTTTTAAGTACCAAGAATGTTACCTTTTCTTAAAAAAAAAAACTAGAAAATATTGATTGGCTGGCAATACTAAACACTTTAAGTCTAAATTTCTTATACCTAAACTTGACATATAATTTACACTGAATTGTTTTTAGACATTTAGTGATATTTTGAGAAACACAATATTGACTCTTCTAAGTTAGGCCTCTGTAAAAGTATTTTCTGATGTCCTCAATGTACCCCAATAATAGAAGATAATTATGTATGAGGGAAGCGAATAGATTTTTTTACTCAAACAGTCCAGAAACATAGGCCCCAGGGCTCTGCTACTGGGATATATCCCAGCTCTCACATATTAAGACAAGTTACAGTATATGCTTAGAAAAACAGCTGGAGAGAATATTAAGTTTTAAAAAAATACATTTATTTATATGTGTGGGTATGTACATATCATGCACACGTGTGTGAGTGCCATGGTAGAGGTCAAAGACAGTGTGTGGCAGTCCATTCTCTTCTGATATGTGGGTCCCAGGAATTGAACTGGGTCTTCAGGCTTGGCGGCAGTACCTTTACCCACCAACCATCTTGCTGACCCAAATGAAGATTTTTTTTCTTGATAAAAAGTATTCTTTGTGATATGCAGAAAATGCAGGGTGTTGGAACAAAGAATAAGTCTTAAGTGGATGTGAATTAAGTTATAAAACATCCCATTTTATCAAAATTTTTGAGGGTAGATGTAATATTACGAACTAGAGATTATCTGAGATAGAAAGGTTCAGAAGCCCATTACCAAGTTATTTAACCCATAAAAATCATAGAGGAACGTACAGGTGTCCTGGCTTTCTTCACTCTATTATTGTGGATGTATTAAATTGGAAATATAATGCAGTATATGTTTTGAAAGAAAAAGTGTATGTAGGGGGCAGAAGGGGCGGGGGGAGGAAAAAAAGTTATGTATAGTAGACTTAAGTAGGAATTCAGTCCCCATTCACCAACAGGCAGAGTCCAGAAAAGGAGACGTGGCCCTGCTATTCCTTTAACCTGTCTCATTTCTCAGCTGCCTGATAATATATCTCAAACAGTAGTATAATATTTAAATATAAACATTTGTTTTTACACAATATGGTGCCTTAATATAAGTTTAAATGAATAGCTATCTTTCATGATCCTTAGATTTCTTCTCTGCAGTTGATTTTTTTATTGAAAGGTAAGTTTAACTAAACATGATTTTTGTTTGTTTGTTTGCCATTTATACTAGATTTAGAACCTTTTTCTAGAAAGGGATGTTTTATTGTATTGAACTGATTAAAATTCATATTCATGTTTTTTAGTAATGTTGAGAAAGTTGCTATGTATGAGTGCCTATTTGGCTGTCTTTCTAGGAATGGTGTTCTCATTCACATCCTATTTTGTTTTCCCCCTAGTTGTGGCAATTTATGATTATACAAAAGACAAGGAAGATGAGCTGTCCTTTCAGGAAGGAGCCATTATTTATGTCATCAAGAAGAACGACGATGGTTGGTATGAGGGAGTTATGAATGGAGTGACTGGGCTCTTCCCCGGGAATTATGTTGAGTCCATCATGCATTATTCAGAGTAAAGCTCAGCACAGCTGTGCTTCCCTCTCAGAAAGTCAGGTCTTCCTTCCCAGATTAGCTAGAGGCCCTGGGAATTTCCTCCCAGTGAAACAAATGAAGCATACAAACGATGAAGTTATTTCTTTTTTCTATGTTTTGGTTCATCCCTTAGTATTAAAAACAAAAAAAATCAAATTTGAGTCTGAACAAATGGATCTTCTTGCTGTTATTTGCACGACACTGTCTGCATTGAAAATGTGACCATTTCTCATTCTATGGAAGGCATAACAACATGAACATAAAACAAATCAGACCAAGACTGGCTTGAGAAAAGTCTGGGATCTTTCTCAGGAATACTGTACACCCTTGGATTTCTCTTCCTGCAGAATCTGTGACATTATATATTCATTGCCTCTGCCTTGGGGTTAGTCTCATGGCCCAGTGGACGCCCTTGCCCCTTACTTTCTTTCATGTGAAGAGGAAGGAATTAGTGTTTAAATACCATATTTACCTACCTTTTGATTGTTTCAAAGGCTGATTTTAACACTGTAAATCCTGTGTTCTCTTAGCACTGGAGTGTGCTAGGTGAGTTAATAGTAACTCCCTTGCATCCTGTCCTGTTTGTAGATTATAAGGATGACAAAATGTGAGTCTCCAAACATTCCCACACTCCCAAACAGTCACCACAGTTTGATTTTAATGTACTGTTGCATGAGGCTGCATTGCTGATAACAGCGGTGAACCCGATATGAAATGTGATCGATACTTGTACTAAGGTAGATATGTGAAACTGGACACAAAGCACCTAAGGCTTTGAAGGGAAGAGCTCCAGCCTTTGACCTTAAGTGCTCCTTCAGGAAGGACTTAGGTCAGGAAGTCAGACCAGTTATTCCTGCTCTTTTGATATTTAAAAACATTGTTTTTCTCCTTTTTAGAAGAGACTTGGTGTCAGGTCTGCAGTCTCTGGATTGGGAATACAGGTGCTACCGTGCTCTTGGACTGCTATCAGTGGCAGTGTTAGCTGATGTGGAGTCATTTTTATTTTCTCAGCTCTAGAAAAGTAAATTATTGGACTCTAAAGTAGACAATCCTAGGAAGATCTGAACCTCGTGATTCAGACTCGAGTGTAGTGTAAAAGACTAATGGACAAAATACTTAACCCAGTCACACTGATGAGAGTCACTATGATTTTGAAATAATGGGCAACTCCCTCATCTACAATTAATTTATATTTCGTATTGTTTGTACATCTGGTGGCTTTAACAATCACATCTGTTAATTAGAGGTGTTGCTGCCCAGTAGGTGAATACCATGGTGATGGGCCAGTTTGTAGTTAGAACCAAAGCTTCCCTGTAGATTCTTACTAGTCCCATGAAAAGGCCAGAAAGAATCTGACCAGGTAACTTTACCTGAAGGGTTAAAAGAGGAAAGAATCGCTATGTATAATTAAGATGCAGGCCTTGAATGTGCTGGATAGTGATGCTAGAATAATTTGGTTGAAAAATGAATAAGTGTTGTAGAAGGGAAAAAAAGCAGGTTGTAGAGGCATAAGCTAACTCCACTAAGAGATCTGTTATCTGAGCTTTGCTGTGCAACTGAGACTCAAGCAGTTTCTTGCCCAGGACTTGTTTTTTTGCTTTAAAATTGCAGGATTTTGTTTGTTTTCAGACATGGTGTTCCTCCTGCTTTAGCCTCCCAAAACTAGGATTATAAGCAGGAGCATCATTAGAATATTAGGCATTAGCCTTTTTTTTCTTTTCTTTTTTTAAACATTATACTTCAGCCATTATACTTTTAGATGTTTCTGAACACTTGATTCATCTTTTACATGCTTTTAGTATACTTTCCACTTCATGCTTTTGTTAGGCCATTTTGACTATCTTCAGGATAATGTCCCTGAATGTCCTCAGAACCTTTAGCTCCATTGTGGACGCAGCAAGACTACGTATGAACATGTTTAACTTTACTTGTATTGGTACTTGGAAACTTTTGAAAATAGTTGCACTAATTTATTTGAGTAGCCATTTGCTGAGCAGGCTTAGTGGATCAATAAGATGGTGTTTGGAAACCCAGGAAACAGCTAGTTGTCGAGTCACAGAAAGAGCTGGTGGTGGGCAAGGAATGCAGCTTACCTGTTGAGTTAAGGCTGCAGAGAACATTTTGTGCTGGATACTTGCACTGGGGGAATCCATAGGTCAGCTGATTCCTTCCAGTTGTATTACTAAATACTGATGCGGTTTTACAAAA
>LOEQ01003059.1:244166-259257 GCA_001685075.1 Bramus lutescens | reverse complement strand
TTATTAACCAATGAAAGTAACACATAGACAGATGACCCTCCTACATCAAAGGCCCCTCACCACAAAATGCAAAACATACAGAATAAAGAAAATATTGAGAGCTGCAAAGGGGCAGAAGTACTGCAGACACTAAGAGATCATGGATATAAGCCCAGACTACTATATAGACCCAGCAAAGTTTTCAATCACCATCAATGGAGAAAACAAGATAGTCCATGACAAAACCAGATTTAAACAATATGTATCCATAAGCCCACTGCTACAGAAAGTACTAGAAAGAAACCCCAACCCAAGGAAACTAACTGCACCCACAAAACACAGACAACAGATAACCTCTCAGCAGCAAAACCCAAAGAAGGGAAACACACAACCACTACCACCAAAAAACAACAGGAATTAACAACCACTGGTCATTAATATCTCTTCATATCAACAGATTCAATTTACCTATAAAAAGACACAGGCTAAAAGAATGGATACAAAAACAGAATCCAACCTTCTGCTGTATAAAAGAAACACACCTCAACCTCAAAGATAGACATTACCTCAGAGTAAAGGGTTGGGAAAAAGTTTACCAATCAAATGGACATAAAAAACAAGTGGGTATAACTATCCTAATATCTAACAAAATACATTTAGAACTAAAATTAATCAGAAAAGATGGGGAAGAACACTTTATACTCATAACAGGAACAATCCATCAAGATGAAGTCTCAATCCTGAAAATCTATGTCCCTAATACAAAAGCACTCACATTTGTAAAACAGAAAACATTACTAAAGCTTAAATCTCACATCAAGCCCTACACACGAATCGTAGGAGACTTTGACACTCCACTCTAGTCAATGGACAGGTCAACAAGACAGAAATAAGAGAACTAACAGATGTCATGACTCAAATTTACTTAACAGACATCTACAGAACATTCCTCCCAAACACAAAAGAACATACCTTCTCAGCACCTCATGGAACCTTCTCTAAAACTGACCACATACTCGGTAACAAAGTAAGCATCAGTCAATACAAATAATTTGGAATAAGCCCCTGTATCTTATCAGATCACCATGGTTTAAAGTTAGAATTTAACAACAACGCTAATTTCAGAAAGCCTACAAACTCTTAGGAATCGAACTCTACTAAATTGAATAACCCTTGGGTCATGGAAGAAATAAAGACGTCCTAGAATTCAATAGAAATGAAGGCACAATGCACCCAAACCTATGGAACACTATGAAAGCAGTGCTAAAAGGAAAGTCATAGCACTCAGTGCCTACATAAAGAAAGTGGAGAAATCTCACACTAGCTACTCAACAGCTTGCCTGAAAGTTCTGAACAAAAAGAAGCAGACTCACCAAGGAGGAGTAGATGACAGGAAATAATCAAATTGAGGGCTGAAATTAATAAAATAGAAAGAAAGAAAACAATAAAAATAATCAATGAAACAAAAAGTTGGTTCTTTGAGGAAATCAACAAGTAGACAAACCCTTTCCAAACTAATCAAAAGGCAGAGAGATGACATCAAAATTAACAAAATCAGAAGTGTAAAGGGAAACAAAACAACAGACACCAAGGGAATCCAGAGAATCATTAGGTCATACTACATAAATCTGTACTCCACAAAATTGGAAAATCTAAAAAAATGAAGAGTTTTCTGGATAGGTACCACATACAATATTTAAATCAAGGCCAGGTAAACAGTTTAAATACACCTATAAACTTCAAGGAAATAGAAGCAGTTATTAAAAGCCTTCCAATCCAAAAAAAAAAACAGGGCTGGATAGTTTTGGTGAATAATTCTACCAGCACTTCAAAGAAGAGCTAATACCTATACTTCCCATAGAGTTCCACATAATAGAAACAGAAGGAATATTACCAAACTCTTTTATGAGGCTACAGTTACCCTGATAATGAAACCACAACAGCACTCAACCAAGAAAGAGATTTACAGATCAATCTCACTCATAAACCTAGTCACAAAAATACTCAATAAAATAATGGCAAACCGAATCAAAGAACACACTAAAAAATCACCCACCTTGATCAAGTCAGCTTCATTCTAGAGATGCAGAGGTGGTTCAACATAAATAAAATCTATCAATATAATCTGCCATTTAAATAAACTAAAAGAAAAAATCATATGACCATCACATTAGATTTTGAAAAACCACTTGAAAAATCCAACACACCTTCATGATAAATGTCTTGGAGAGATCAGGGATATAAGAAACAAATCATAGCACAATAAAAGCAATATACAGGAAGCCAACAGCCAACATCAAATTATATGGAGAGAAACTCAATGTGATCCCACTAAAATCAGGATCAAGACACAGCTGTCCAGTCTCTCCATATCTGCTCAACACATTTCCTGAAGTTCTGGCTACAGCAATAGGACAACAAAAGGAGATCAAGGGGATTCAGATTGGAAAGGAAGAAGTCAAACTTTTGCTATTTGCAGATGATTTGATACTATACTTAAGTGACCCAAAAACTCTACCAGGGAACTCTTTCAGCTGATAAATACCTCCAGTAATGTGACAGGATACAAGATCAACTTAAAAAAATCAATAACCCTCCTACATATAAATGATAAAGAAGCTGAGAAAGAATTTATAGAAAAATCACCTTCACAATAGTCACAAACAGCATAAAATGTCACAGAGTAACACTAACCAAAGAAGTGAAAGACCTGTTCAACAAAAACTTTGTCTTTGAAGAACAAAATTGAAGATACCAGAAAATGAAAAGATCTCCCATGCTCTTGTATAGCATCAACAAAATAAAAATGGCAATCCTACCAAAAGCAATCTACAGATACAGTGTAAACCCAATCATAATTGCAACACAACCTTGAAAGAACAATACTCAACTTCATATGAAAAAAACAAAAAAAACCCAAAAGATAGACATTATAGAGCTACAGTAATAAAAACAACTTCGAATTAGCTTAAAAAAGAGACAGGTTGACCACTGGGATTGAATCAAAGACCTAGATATTAATTCACACACCTATACTGTAGAGCCCACAGGTCTACCCTCCTCTCAGGGCTTATAATGAGGATAGCTTGTAGTTTCTGGCAAAACATACTGTTTATTCCTGTGATCCCTCTGCTTTCACTGGTTATTAGCTATAGGGCTATTATTTACTCCATCTTGGGTCTGGTAATTTCCCACCTGCATGGGGGGATACCCATTGTTCAGAAGTTAGGTATATAAGGTTTTTATAAGCTTGAATAAATGGCATTTGGCATTCTCTCTTCATGGATGACCCACGTCTCTTGTGTTCCTTAATCACCAGGCCCTTGCCCAGCTCACAATCCATACAATATTGCAAACTGTACCACAGAGATTAATGAAGGAATTACAATGAACACCTGATTTTTGTCAAAGAAACTAAAATTATACAATGGAAAAATGCATCTTCAGCAAAAGTTATTGGCATAACTAGATGTAAACTCATAAAAGCATACAAATAGATCAATATCTACCCCCATGCACAAAACTCAAGTCCAAATAGATTAAAGGCCTGAATTTAATTCCAACCACACTGAAACTGATAGCAGAGAAAGTGGGAAATAGCCTTCAATATGGGGGAGGGGGAGGGAATTGGGAAGAGGGGAGGAGATGAAAATTTTTAATAATAATAATAAAATAAATCTAAAAAAACGTCTTCAATACATGGGCACAGGAGATCACTTCTTAAATATGACACCAGTAGCCCAGACACTGAGAGCAACAATAAATAAATGGAACCCACTGAGACTGAGAAGCTTCTGGAAAACAAAGGACACAGTCAATAAGACAAAGAGGCAGCCTACTGAATGGGAAAAGATCTTCACCAACCCCACAAAAGAAAGAGGACTGATATCCAAAATATATAAAGAACTCAAGAAATTAGACATCAAAATTCCAACTAATCTAATTAGAAGATGGGGTATAGATATAAACAGGATTCTCAACAGAAGAGTTTCAAATGGCTGAAAGACACTTAAGGGAATGTTCAACCTCCTTAGCCATCAGGGAAGTGCAAATGAGAAAGACTCTGAGAAACCATCTTACACCTGTCAGAATGGCTAAGATCTCTATGGTTGCCTAGTGGCTAGCTCTGCCCTCCCATCATCAGGTAAGTTTTATTTGTTAGAGTAAACAAAATATCACCATAAAACATAAAATAATATACTTTTTTCTCAGCACCTCATGAAACTCTTTTCAAAACCAACCATATACTTAGACACAAAGCAACTCTCAACAGTATGAGATTTTTGAAACAATACTCTGCATCCCTTCTATCCACCAAGGTTTAAAGCAGGATATCAACAATAGAAATAGCTGAAAGCTTACAAACTAATGGAAACTGAACAACTTACTACAAAATGTAAAATGAGTCAAGACAAAAAAATAAGAAAGAAATTAAAAGCTTTCTAGAAGTGAATGAAAATGAAAGCAGGACATACTCAAATTTATGGAACACATTGTAGCTGGCTCAAGAGGCAACATAAAGTGCCTACATAAAGAAATTAGAGACATCTCATAATACTTAATGCTACACCAAAAGCTCTAGATAAAATGAAGAAATAACATCCCAAGCAGTAAGTTCCAAGAGATAAACAAGCTCAGCTAAAATCAATAAAATACAAAGAAACACACACAAAATATGAAGAAAAATGAAACAAATTGTTTGTTCTTTGAGAAAATCAATATTGACAAACTTTAGCCAAATTAAGCAAAAGGCAGAAAAAGAAGATCTAAATTGATAAAATTAGAGAAAAAAGGAGACAGCAATAGATGAGGAGGAAATCCAGAGATGCTTAAGACATACTTTTAAAAAGCCTGTAATCCACTAAAGTAAAGAAAATCTAAAAGAAGTGAATAANAGAGAGAGAGAAAGAGAGAAAGAAAGAGAGAAAGAAAGAAAGAAAGAAGAAAAAAAGAGAAAGAAAGAAAGAAAGAAATATCCAAATTAACAAAATCAGAAATGAAAAGGGGGATATAACAACAGACACTGAGYAAATCCAGAGAATCATTAAGTCATACTACAAAAACCTGTATTCCACAAAACTGGAAAATGTAAAAGAAATGGACAATTTTCTGGATAGATACCATATACAATAATTAAATCAAGACATAGTGAACAATTTCAATAGACCTATAAACTGTAAGGAAATAGAAACTGTCATCAAAACCTACCAACCAAAAAAAAAATGCCCAGGACCAGACGATTTTAGTGTAGAATTCTAACAGAACTTCCAAGAAGAGATAATACCTATAACTCCTCAAAGTGTTCCACATAACAGAAAGAGAAGGAACATTGCCAAAATCTTTTTATGAGGTTACAGTTACCCTGATACTGAAACCACACAAAGACTCAACCAAGAAAGAGAATCACAGACCAATCTCACTCATGAACATGGATGTAAAAATATTCAATAAAATACTGGCAAGCCAAATCTAAAAACACATCAAAAAAAATCATCCAGAATGACCATGTCAGCTTCATCCCAGAGATGTAGGGCTGGTTCAACATACAAAAATCTATCAATGTAATCCATCATATAAATAAACAAAAAAAAAACATGATCATCTCATTAGATATTGAAAAAGCATTCAACAAAATCCAACACCCCTTCATTATAAATGTCTTCGAGAGATCAGGGATACAAGGAATATATCTAAACATAATAAAAACCAATATACAGCAAGCTGACAGACAACGTCAAATTAAATGAAGAGAAACTTGAAGCAATTCCACTAATATTAGGAACAAGACAAGGCTGTCCACTCTCTCCAAATCTCTTCTACATAGTTCCTGAAGTTTTGGCTATAGCAATAAGACAACAAAAGGAGATCAAGGGGATTCAAACTGGAAATGAAGAAGTCAAACTTCCGTTATTTGCAGATGATATGGCAGTATATATAAATGACCCCAAAAACTCTACCAGGGAACTCCTACAGGTGATAAATACCTTTAGTGATGTGGCAGGATAGAAGATCAACTGAGAAAAATCAGTAGCCCTCCCATATACAAATGATAAAGAGGCTGAGAAAGAAATCAGAGAAACATCACTTTTCACAATAGCCACAAATAACATAAAATATCTTGAGGTAACTCTAACCAAAGAAGTGAAAGACCTATTCGACAAGAACTTTTAAGTCTTTGAAGAAACTGAGGAAGACACCAGAAAATGGAAAGAGCTCCTATGCTCTTGAATAGGTAGGATCAACATAATAAAAATGGCGATCCTACCAAAAGCAATCTATAGATTCAATGCAATCCCCATCAAAATCGCAACACAATTCTTCACAGACCTTAGCTTTCAATGCTCACATAAAGAATGTCCCTACCCATCAGGGAAATGCAAATGAAAGCTACTTTTAAGCCAGGTGGTGGTGGCTCATGCTTTTAACCCAAGCACTGGGAGGCAGAGGCAGGCAGATCTCTGAGTTCGAGGCCAGCCTGGTCTACAATGTGAGTTCCAGGACAGCCAAGGCTACGCAGAGAAACCCTGTCTCAAAAAACCAAACCAAACAACCCAAAAATCAACACAAACTACTTTGAGACACCTCATCCTAATCAAAATGGCTGTTATCAACAAACCTAACAACAAATGTTGGAGATGTTGAGAGAAAGGAACATTTATTTACTGATGGTGACAGTATAAATTAATATAGTCATTGTAAAAATCAGTTTGGAAATTTCTCAAAAGTTTAAAATTAGAACCAATATGACCCAGCTTTTCATTCCTAAACATATACCCAGAGAACTCCATACCCTACCTTAGAAATATTTGTATTCCCATGTTTATTATGGCTTTATTTATTATACCAAAGAACTGTAATCAACCTAGTTGTCTGTCAGTAGATAGATAGATAATAAAAATCTGGTACATATATAAAACAGAATACTAAAGTCTAAAGAAAACCGAAGTTAAAAAATTTTCAAGAGTGCTCACTTTGGCAGCACATGCACTAACACTGGAACAAGACAGAGAACGTTATGGCGTCTGTGTAAGGATGACACACAAATCCATGCAGTGCTCCACATTCCCCTGGGGCAGGGGAGAAGTCTTTATGGCATGGGAAGTTTGATGTATCTCCATGACCATCACATTAGGGCAAAGTATCTTTCAGACATGTATCTTCACAATTAAAGGGCATGAAGAATCTGCAATAAGCGCTTTAACATTTTCCTGGGTGTTCTTAGTAATAATTTCCTCCAATGTTTCCTACAGACTGTTTTAACATCTGATATTCCTACTAAAGGGTAGTGAGATTCATATTTGCTATCAAAAAAACTTGCAGAAAATGGATGGACTTAGAATGTATATGTATATATGTATGTATAAAAATATAATCTCAGAAAGAAAAATATTGCATTTTCACTCATATGCAGAATCCAGCCAATAACATAAGTATATAGGTAAACAAATACACATGTGAGTACAGTATAACATGAAGAACACAAAAATAAAAATTTTAGGGTATAATGAAGGACTGAATGCAGATAAAGGACATGAATTATTAAAGTGGATATAAAACTAATTGTTTTTCTATTTCTGCTTGCCATAGATTTTGTTTTATTTTGTTTGGTTTTTGGCGATGGGTAAGTGCATAAACTATAATCAGTAATGAAATTGTAAAATTCAGTATGAAGCACTGACTTTGGGTTTGGTGGATTTTCGTGTGGGATTTTTTTTTTTTAGTTTATAAATCTTTTTAAATAATTAAGCTTATTAAATGAAAAAGAAAAAATGACATTATTATATGATCAGATGTTATCATCTGGTACTCTAATGAATCTATTTTTTTATTGATATGTAAATAGCCCCATGACATGTTTACAGAACTTCTAGGTGCCAGCTCAGTCTGCTCTTCTGTGATGTCAGAGTGGTGCTTCGCCTGCTTACTGAGGCATCTCAGAGAAATAGCATGCTGTGGAAATGAGGAAAGAAAAGACAGGTAAAGGAGGTGAAAGAACAACTCCTTATTATGCAGGAAGAGAAATGGACCACTGAAATGAAATAAACAGTAATGAGACAAAACAGCAATAAAAACCTCATGCAATTATTGCAATTATTTTACCGTTTATTCTTTTACATAAAAAATAGAGAATTAAGAACCAGATGATCCTAATCCTTAACAATTTAAGAATAGCCTTATTTCATTTCTAGACAATACAGCTCTGTCAGAAACATTGAGAAGCAATGCTATGCTAATGCATCTTTACTTGCCCCCACCACTGGCAGCACTCTATCTCCTTCCACTATGTTAAATCATCCCTTCAATGCCTGTGCTACATCTCAAGCTTTCTTTCCCCTTTACCTCTTCTCTTACAAAGAATATCACACCTCTGTCAGCAGTGTAGTCAGTCTATACTAAATTCACATTTTTCCACACATCTTTTCAAGTTTTATATGAATAAATAGCCTTCCCCCAAGCTAAATGTTTTTCAATCTGACTCATTCCTCCTTTAGGATTTAACCACATCAACCCACTGGGGTAAGAAAGGGACAACAAAATGTTCAACTATCCTGGCTAACCTTCCTCTTGCCTCTTAATTTCTCTGTACTGCCAAATTTCGTGAATCCAAAATAGGCAGTTTTTCCACTTCCTAGTCATTCATTAATTCCTTAATTCTCTGCAGTCTTTCCCCTCAACCTTGCATGTGTGATGTTGTGTTTGTGTGTGTCTATGTACATCACAGGTTGGTTTGAGAAGTCCTTCTGTATATGTGTTGCTTTTATTGGTTAATATAGAAACTGATTTCGGCCAATGGCTTAACAGAGTAAAGCCAGGCTGAAAGAGATATAGTGAGAGTAGGTGTAATCAGTGAGATGCCATGTAGCTGCTGCTGGAGACAGACATGCTAGAACCTTGTTGGTAAGCCACATTCACATGGCAATACACAGATTAATAAAAATGGGTTACTTTAGGATGTAAGAGCAAGGTAGAAATATGCTTAAGTTATTGGCCAAACAGTATTGCAAATAATAGGGTTTCTGTGTGATTATTTCAAGTCTGGGCAGCCAGGAACAAATGATTAGCATCTGCCAACAACAGGTTGTTGTCTGATGTCTTCCTCAATAATTCTCTACCCTACTTGCTGAGACACGGTCTCTTACTAATCTTGGAGCTCACTGATTTGACAAGACTGGCTGGCTACCAAGCCCCTAGAATCCACCTAATCACTGCCCTCAGCACTGGGGTTACAAACCTGCATCATCATGCCCAGTTCCTACATGGATACTAGGGATCTAAACTCAGGTTCTCTTCAGTCCCCAATAATGACAATTTATCCTCTCCATTCCAGTGTAGTATCTATGGAATATTCACATAACCATTTATGAAATGGATAATTAATTCTGCTTTGCCTTTGTATCATATGCTTGGTCAGATAAAGACTTTTCATTTTTCTATGTATTCCCATTAAACATGTTCTAGCAGTGCTTCAGTTACCAGATCGATAAGGTCTGTCAATTCTATATGGTCAATATAGTTCTTAGGAAACAGAAACAGTAGTACCCACGACAAACAGAAAAGGTCATGACAAATGCAGCCAACTCTCAAGTAGTTTATGGGGAAGTACACATAAAATGAGTAATGAGGTAAGCACTCTAGACACAGCAGGACGGATGCACATCTAAACTCACAGACTGTGGCAGCATGAACAAGGTGTGCCAGGTTCAAGCCAGTCCCAGCACTAAGAGGGGGAAGTGCACATTGGGCCCCAACTCTAAAGAAGCTGTTTCCTTTGGCAAAGGAAAAATCAGTATTCTCCATTAGCATCTCACAGGGTATATTAACCAACCATACCTCAGGGAAGACACCATGCGCAGGAGTGGCTGGTCAACACAAAATGAACTCAAGGGTATTTCTGTAGACTTTCTAACTCATTTTGCTTTGTTTGAACATTCTGGCTTTATGAGTTTTTTGCTTTTGTGAATTTGTTTTTAGTGTGTCTACTTTTTGTTTTTTTAATTGTTTTATTTTTGTTTTAGAGAGAGAGGAAAAGAACATAAAGTCAGGTGGGTAAGGAGATAAGGAGGATTTGTGGGAGGGAAAAACATGATCAAAATATATTGTATAAAAGAAATTTAAGTAGGTTTAAAAATTTGGGAGTTGTCAGTGTAGAAGAATGTGATCAAAACAGTTACTCCGAAGACTCCACTATGGGGCACACCACAGTCAAGAGGCTACGGTGAGGAAGAGGGCTAAAGAAGAATTTCTACTCTTTCCAAAGCCTGGCAAATAAAGAGGGTTTTTTTAAAAAAAAAAAATGACAAACTTCCAAGCAGACAAGGACAATTTCTGGAAGGTACAAAGTATATAGTTGAGTAGTAAACTACTTGAAAGGTTCAACAAAAGTTGAGCACAGAGCTAGCTGCAGAGAAGAGCAGACCAGCAGCGAGCTCTGTCACAGAAGCTCTAGGCCTCAGAAACAGCAGTAGTGCCAGTGCAACTACAGAGAGAAACTGTATTTGAGAAAGCAGTTAATCCCTAGAGGTTCTTCTTCACTTGTCCATCAGCAATGGACTCATATTCACTCATAGGGCCCAATAGACTAGACCACAGTTTGAGATGAGGTTCACTCAGTTCTGCAACCTCTGGGATGTTATCTGCAGAGGGAGTTCATGCTGTTCACAAGAGACCTTTCTGGGCCTATAAAATAAATGATAGCTGGTTGTACGGGAAAAAGAACACATTGGTAAGAACAGAAATAACCAAGACTTGTGAAAACAACACATTCCACAGGAACCAGTCATATCTTATAGGAATGAATACAAGTACTAATGCCTCTCGGAGACAGGTTCTTACTCATTACAGAAGTTATACCACATGAGGAAGTCAGGGTCTAGGCCCTACCATGTTCTTCAAGGCACTCTTCCTGTACTCTATGTACTGACTAATCTGGGGCAATTTAAAAGTAAATAATAATACCCGGTGACTTGTCTGAACAACCATTTTCTTTCTGATGCTGCAGTCTGAAGGCAGAATCTTGTAGGTGTTAGCTAAGCAATGTAGCACTGAGCTACATCTCTGGCCTTACCTAAAGGTATTCTATATCTAACCTTTCATTCTGTTTTGTTTCAAACAGCATCTTGCTCTACAGTCAGGCTGAAGAACTCACAGTTATCCTCCTACAGTAGCTATCTATAATTAAACTTAACTTAGTGTGAAAAAGATATCAGGAAAAGGAAAACCCAAGGTCATTTTTCCTGAAAACAGAGTTCTGACTTGCTATTAATTTTCTATCTATTAAAATTCTCAAGTGGGAGTGATTTTATATTTCATGGATATGTAAACATGTCTACAATTGGAAGGGAGCTAATGGTACCTGCTGTAGGAATTCCTAAGCCAGTAGCCTTTAAGTTACTTGTCCACTTGGGCATGGCTTCTTATACTATTTATACCGATGTAAAGCGCCTGTCAGGCCTCTTTAACAGCTGCGGGATTTGGTTGCTGTTCTCTGTTCCAGCAGAGGATTGTGACTTGTGAGTCTAATCCTAAATAAATAACCTTCTATTGTTCTCAATTCTGAGTTAAGTGTTGGATTTCTTTTAAGTGTCCATTTTCATCTGGCACCCCACGTAGATTCAGACTCCACACCTACTGGGTGGATGGCCTAAAGGCCTAGCAGGTTCACGGACCACAAGTCTCCCAACCCTGCCCCGCTTGGCTTGGTTTTACCTAAGCAGTTTTTTGTAGAACCCCCACCACAGTGGAGCTTACTGCATGTGGAGACTCTGAAATTTACCAAGCGCATGCATGCCCCCCACCACCACTACCGCATTCCCTGGCACTGAACCCTAGCGTGGTTTCATGCCGGGTGGTGACTTGTCTAGCTTCTGGTCGGTGCTCCCTACCCGTGAGTTCTGGATTTGTTGCTCTGAGTATGGAATTGATTTAATTGCTTCTAATATGTCAAGCAAAGCCTATTTCTCAGTATTTAATCAGTACCAAGGGGGAAAACTAAAGCGGCTCAGGACCTTTCCTGTTGCCACTGGTTGCATCGCTGCTAGTCATGACTCTGCAACCACGACATCTGTTGGACAATAAAGAATATTACACCTAAAACAATTTACCAGATCTCATAACAGATAATTAATAAATCAATATTGCAGACTACATTAATATTGAAACGTTTAGTAACTTTTTTGCTAATACTATGGATTGTATTCTGCAAGGTTTGTACGATTATGGTGATACTTCTATTTATTGGATATTGGGACTAGGATTTTTTTGTCATTTTATATCCTTAAGAAAGAATGTGGTGCTTTTAGGAATGATACAGTCTTTACAGACCAATAATGAATAGCTAGTTCACAGGATTAATAACATCGAAAATTAAGTTACCTGAAAAAATTAATACTATTGAAAAGGGTAACATTGACAGAAAAAATTGAATTCATACTAAGGGTACTGAGAAATTATCTGAAAGAATTCATACTATTGAATTTGACAATCAAAATTTGTTAAAAAGTTATGATAGGTTTGCAGATAGAGTATCTCTGCAGGATGGCAATCTAGAAACTATCCAAATAATGTCCAAGGATAAGGTGTTATCTTTAAAGGAGAAACTTCACACCTTGGAATCACAAGTGCAGAAAAAGGACCAGAGGCTAGGTGCCTCAATGAAATCACTAGAAATATATACAGACCAGGAGATTCGGGCTTTACAAAAGACAATAATGAAAAGATTTGAAATAATTGAGAAAATTATTGGAGCTGATTAACAGGGAAAGAAGGCTTACAAGGACAGGATTTAACATCGCCAGGAGCTGTCAGAGATGACTTCCCCGGGTTTTAGCTTCCGACCCTGTAATCTACTCTGACAAAGCATCAAGTTCTAAAGGCCCAAAAGGATACAAAAAAGTAGATGGATACCTGTAGGAATGAATGATCTAAAAGAAATTAAGCAAGATGTGTTAACTTATGGCTTGCATTCTGCATTTATTAGGAAGATGATCAAGACATGGGCTTCTAGCATTAAGGCAACACCAGATGACTGACTTCAGATAGTTTCAGCAGTCCTGGATGATGGGCCCCAGATGAGGTTTAGATGTTATTTCAGGGAAGAGGCCAAAATTTGAGAACAGGGAAAATCAAAAGGACTTGAGACTGCCCAAGATCAAATTCTTGGTGAGGACACTTATGCTGACCCACAGGTTCAAGCTCTTTATGATTAATAAATCTTGTCCCTATGCCACAAAGCAGCCTTAAATATTTGGGACAGGATTCAAGAACCAAGAAAACTAATTGAATCATAAACCAGGGTTAAACAGGACCAGAGAGAATCCTTTACTGACCTTTTACAAAGATTAACTAAGGGTGTACAAATAGCAGTAACAGACCCACTTGCTAGATGAGTAATTATTGAATCTCTGGCTTTTGAAAATGCCAACTTAGAATGCAAAAGGATACTTGCACCTTTAAAGGTTAGATCAGCACCTATGGATGAATGGATCCTGCATACAATGAACATTGAGACATTTGACTATAATACTGAATCTTGGGTAGGAGAAGCAATTTCCAAAGGAATAAGATGACATCAAAATGCCAAATGTTTTAATTGTGATAGAATAGAATATCTGAGAAGGGATTGTAGACAAGGAATTCCTAGGAATAATAGCTCCTCTGGGAATGGCAAGAATAGGAGGACTCAGCCTTCAGGTATATGTAGAAGGTTTGGCAAAGGCCGACATTAGACCAATGAATGCAGAACAACAAAAGACAGACAAGGCAACCTGATACCACCGGGAAAGTCCTTGAAGGGCCTCTCACAGGCCCCCAAGCAAAAAGTGGTCCAGTCATTCCCAGTCACTGTGGAGGACATGTGGCACTAGGAAAATCTAAAAATCCAGAGCCTTCTGTAAAAGACCATACTGTTCTAGATGGCGGCATAAACATGAAGGATAAATAAAAATTCCAATAGAAAATAGGAAACATATATTCTGGCAGACCTCTATAAATGATCAAAAACCAAAGCTAAGAGTACGTATAAAATGCATCGTAATTGCTGGCTTGATAGACACAGGTACGGAAGTATCATTACTCCTGAATCTTAGCATCCAAATTGGCCTCTTCAAAAAGATGTTCAATTACTAGGAATTGGAACCCTATCTCAAACAAAGCACGAGATGGGTTGAATGCATACGGCCAGAAGAACAGAGAAGAAAGCTGAGGCCTTATGTGGCTAAAATTGCGGTAAATTTATGGGGTCATGACGTGCTGCAGCAATGGAATACCCAGATTAACATTCCTGCAGTCCCAGAAACTCATAATTCTGGTAAGGATATTATAAGGTACTATACACACAAAGGTGTATTTGTAAATGTATAGTAAAGGTACTATACATTCAGGCTGTACAAGAACACAAAGTAGCTGGCAAACCTTTAGGGGTACCAACAGACCTACCTTTAAAATACTTAATTGAGAAACCAATGTAGGTTAAGCAATGGCCTCTAGCTGAAGAAAATCTGCACGCTTTAGAACAGCTGGTACAAGAGCAACTAGATGGTCACCATATTGAAGAATCAACCAGCCCTTGGAATTCTCCTGTATTTGTTGTAAAACAGAAATCTGGTAAATAGGGAATGGTGACAGATCTAAGAGCTGTCCATAAGGCAATTCAACCTATGTGCCCTCTACAGTGTGGAATTCCTCTATCTTCTCTATTACCAAAAAGATTGCCTCTCACAGTTATTGATTTGAAAGATTGTTTCTTCACTACACCTTTACAAGAAAAAGAGAAAATTTAGAAACAATGTTTTAAGAAGTAAAGAAAGTTTTGCCAAAATGGGGATTACAAATTGCTCCTTAAAAAACACAGAGGAGATTCTGTCAATTACTCAGGTTACAGAATAGGTTTACAGAAAATTAGAACACAAAAGGCACAAATTAGGAGAGACTGGTTGTGGACTCTTAACGACTTTCAAAGATTGTTAGGCGACATTTCCAGTCTACGACCGGCTATTGGAATAATACCTGATCTAATAATTCATTTAAACAAAACAAAACCTTAGATGGTGATAAAGACTTGAATAGTCCCAGAGAATTAACAGCTGAAGCAGAAAAGGAATTGACAATTGTCGAG
>LOEQ01003059.1:211637-231702 GCA_001685075.1 Bramus lutescens | reverse complement strand
AGGGAGGGAGAAACGAAGAGAAAGGGGAAAAGGAAGAAGAAACAAAAAAAAGAAAGAAACAAAGAAAGAATCAAAGCAAAATAGACTAGCAATATATCATTGTTATATACTAGGCAGTAAATAATTGTGGCAAATTATTAAAGGTCAAAGATTATAGTATATAGTAAGCTCAACTGCACTCAATCTATAGCCAGAAAACTTTGTGGAACTATTAAGAAGCTCCTCTGTACTGCACACACTGTGTGTGTATGGAATGTGTATGGCTGCCACCCTCACGATATCATAGATGACATCACTAGTGATGCAGCAGAATGCCCAGCTAGTTAAAAACAAGAAAAATAGGACTGAAGAGATGGCTCAGCTAATTAAAGGCTAGGCTCACAACCAAAAATAAAAGAACAAGAAAAAATGTTTCAATAAAATAATCAGCTGACCAAACAAACAACAGCAATTCCCTGCCCAATCCCAGAAAACAGTAGAGTGAGGTTACCCATACAATATTCTCCTGGGTCTAAAATGTTCAATGTGCAAAACTTGTATGAGAAGCTTCTACTTCATTTAATATTTGTGGCATATTTTCTAGGTGCCAGATACCAGAAAACAGATGGACACAATGATGTTTAATCTCGTTATATCTACCTAGTAGGGGGAACACAAACACCAATAAAAAGTGCTATATATAAGGCTATATATGTTGAGTAAGTATATCTTAACTTAGTTTGAGAAGGCAAGAGGAAAGGGATGACACTTAAGTGAGACAGGAAGACAATGTACAAGGCAGAGATGGATAAGGATGTTTTAGGCAAAAGAATTACTATGTACAAGAGTAGAAAGGCATGAGAAGCTTGGTGTTCTTGGGGCGCAGTATAAACTCATGGAGGAAATGGAGGCTGGGGATGAGGAAATGGAAGACACTACACCTATGAAAGAGATAGATGCTTAGCCTGTAGTGCGATGCTTTCCCTGCTGGTCTGTTCACGGTATACATCAAAAGTACCTGGGAGGATATGTTGTTTAAATGTCACGGTTGTTTGTTTGAGTAGGAATTGTTTGGGAGCTGAATTCAGTTTCTCTGGAGGAGCAGCAAGTGTCCTAAAGAACCGAGCCATCTTTCCAGTTCACTAAGAGACAGAATATAAATGACCCAATTTATGTCAAGGAGGTAGGACATTTTAAAGAAACTCCTCCACGTATTATGTTCTGTAAAGTTTGTCAACTACAGTATAAATGACTGTGTTATCACAGCTACTAGGAAGACTTTAGGACTTTAGAATTGTCTTATGCAACTACAATTAGCTTAAAGGCAGAACAAACTACTATTCTAGTATGCTATAAAGAAATAAGGGATCACAAGGATAAAAAAAAGTTACTGATAACCACTTATTTTTCTTCTATTACAACAGAATTGTTTTTTAATCAATTATTCAGACTATTTTAGCTCTTTGTTTCCAGTTACTTTTCATCAGCTTTCTCACAAAAATGGTTTGTTGAAATATTGCCGAAACTGTTCTAATTTTTTAAGTAATTCTAAAGCAAACTTCAGTATATATTATGTGAAGACTTTCCGGATCAAGGAATGACTCCAACTATGCAAGCTACAGCAGCAATAACACTCCAAGGTATTTCCCCAAAGAAGACTTCAAACCATTGTCAGAGATACTTGCATGTCAATGTTTATTGCAGCACTGTTCAGAATAGTTAAGTATGGAGCCAATCAAGGTGCATAACAAAACGGATAAAGAAAACGTAACATACAAATAGGATGGATTTTTTTCACCTGTAAAGAACAATGAAATTATGTGATTTGCAGGATCTAACTGGAAATAATCATATAAAGTAAATTAATCCAGTCTCTCAGAAAGACAAAAGCATTTGTTTTCTCATGTGAGTCTAGATTTTAATTTATATAAAAATATAAAATCATTTTTATATACGATGTGGAAGTAGAGATAAACTGTTCAGGGGAACATAGGGATTCTCAAGTAAGAAGAGAAGAAGGTAAAAAAAGAGAATATGCTCACAGGCTTTAATATGCTCAATGTGCAACATACACTATGAACACACATGTTCTTATGTAAAATAGCAGCATGTACAGTGGAAAAACTTTTAAGGAATTTTGTGTAAAGGAGTAAAAGGAGTAAAATGTCTGCGATGTTGTTTTCCTAAGACTAAAGGAGAAAGTGTGTGTGTGTGTGTGTGTGTGTGTGTGTGTGTGTGTGTGTTATGTATGGTGAAGAATACTCTACTAGGTAGATAGGGAATAAGAAATGACAACTAAGCAAAATATAAATGGCAAGTGGATCTGAGGGAAGAGTCAACACTTTTGTGATATTACCACTTCTCCATAAGTTTGAAATTATATTAAAATAAGCTAAGGAACCAAAAGAAGAAAAAGATGAGGAACAAGAAAGGCGGGGAATGGGGAGAAGAGAGGGTAGTCTTTGTCCTAGGAAGTTATAATTTAATTTAGTTGAGAAAGTCAATATACAAAAATTCAGAATAATCTTAAAATAATAAAACATAGGCTACTATTTCTTACTATACTAAGTATATAACTTAGTTTAAGGACTGAAAATAATTGTATAATTCTTTAAAATATGATTTTAAAATTATGTGTGTATATGTATTACTTTTCCTAAAGTATTTTCCTGGCTTATCCAATTACCTTTTAAAACATATTCTAACCATGATAGTTTAATACAAAGAGAAGTTTGACAAGTTGGAAAAATAATTACTCCTCAGATACTTCAGAGACAAAGACTCATTTCTAAATCTTACATCAAAAAACAAGTAAACAAACAAATCCTAAACAGTTAGTCAGGTACAATGGCTTATGCCTATAATCACAACATTCAGGAGGAGGCTGAAGCTAAAGGACTGCAGAGAGTTTGAGGCCAGCCTGGACTAGAGTGAAGCTCTCTCAAATCCACATTCACTTCGATGTCTCAGTACCAACTAATTTAGCTGAAGTTGGTTAATGTCACAACTACATCAGGAAAACATCAGAATTTAGTTCCAAATCAAATACCACTACTACTTGCCAAATAGAAAGGCTAAAACATAGGTTTTAGGATTTTTTTTTTAAATGGAGGTTGGAAAGATTGTCTTAGTGATTTAGAGCATGCTCTGTTCCCAGAGCCCAAGTCATTCAGGTGCCCAAGATTCTAACTCAAGCTCCCAAGAAGCCAAAGCCTCTGGCTTCTAAGAGTACTTGCACCTGGCCCCTCACAACACACACTGTGTGTGTGTGTGTGTGTGTGTGTGTGTGTGTGTGTGAAACTAGATGTTTAAAATTTTTGTTATCATGAGAACAAAAGGAATAAAAGACTATCCTGGAACTGCCTATTATTCGTTAACATTAGTGTGTCCTGACCTCTTGTGGACATTCAGAGACACTACAGTTGACCAGCTATTCCCCTACCTGACAGAAGCTTCCAGATGTTCATTTCATTTATTGTATAAACTTAAGATGTCTAAGAAAAGGCATTTATAACTCCTGATAGAAGATGAATTCAATAGTTTCCCATGCAACCAACCAATCCATCAACTAAAAGTGACACCATTAAACATTCATCAGTATCTGTGTCAGAAGGTTTTCATTTTTGTTTTGAAAAAGCAGAAATAAAATTTACCCTCTAGCCTTTTAACTTGCACAATTCTGTGAATCTTAATTAATTCACAATGCCACACAGCCTTCCACTACCAAATTTCAAAATAAACTTAGAAAAAAGTTTAAGGTAAGATGCCTTCGGACTTCTTAGGCTTCACTACTCCAAGCTGTTGCATACCTCTTGCAGGTATTTATGCTGGCTGCCTGATTCAATTTCATCCCAAGAGGTTGTTTTTCTATAATATAAACCTGCAGGAGGCTTTCTAAGCCCACACTCCTTTTTTTCTGCATTTCTATACCCATCACACATTTTGGTTCAGCTCTTTTTAAAAACAAAAGTGTTAAGATGCTATGCAAGATAAACAAAAAATAGACAGTACTTTCTCTTCAAGGACCATGAGCTATGCACCTGCCTACACCATGTTCATCAGCCTTTGCACAATGTCATGGCTCTTTGTGTTCCTGCCTCATTAGCCCTACACCCACGTAGATCACAAGCTCTGGAAAGATGGACACAGTAGTTTTCATATCACTCTGGAACAATTATCAGAAAATCATATTCTTTACTGATCTAAAATATATTTCCTCTTTTGCCAAACATTCCCAATTTAAGATGTTTAAAAATTAATATGATGCCAATTTAAGATGACTGAAAGCTAAAAGTACTCTTCTTTAAAAGAAGACCAATTTATCTGGCTATAAGTTAATACTCAAATGAATCAACACATTAAAATTTATTTCTCCACTAATAGCAGAATGATTAAGAAACACCAGAAAAATTCTACTATACACAACTTGAGCTGAATGTTTACCTAAGGGTATTTTAAAAGATGATCTAGCAGCTATGCTAACAGTAACTATTACCAGTAAGGACAAAGCCTGAACTCATATTGGTTTTTAAAAAGTATCCATTCAAACACAAAATATTAAGAAACCTTATAACACAGGTAAAAAACTGAGTTTGATCCTCAGGATTCACATTGTAGAAGGAAAAACCAACTCCCACAAGTTGTTACCTGACCTCCAAATGTGCCATGGCACAACTGTGTTGGGGGGTATATATGCACATTCATTAATAAATGTACTTTTTTTAAGAAAAAGAAATCACATTGTCATGTAGCTGTCCTTTTAATTGCTGTCTGTGTTCCAATGTGTTCTTTCAAAAGCACTACACCTGGCAGTGTTCAGGGTCATTCTCAATCATAAAGCAAGTGTGAGGCAAGCCTGAACTACATGGAACCTGGGTGTGGTGGCATACAGCGAGCACTTAGGAGTTCAGGCCAACCTGTTCTACACAGTAAATTCCAGTCCAGACAGTGTTACAAAGTGATACCTAATCCTAAAATAAAATAAAAGTTTTTAAGTCCATTGAGTATTCAAATTATACATACTAAATGTCTCCTTTTTGTGTAGACTTCTATTTTTTAGTTATGTATATGTCACTGTGTATATCTGTGCGGCTAAATTTGTCATTTCAAATAAGTAAATCTTCAATTTGTATGTCCTAAATCTGAATGAGTAACAGATCATCTCGCCACCGAAAAGATCAGCTTAAGGAAACAAGTATGTAAGAATCCTCTAGTTTGAGTCTGAAAAACTCAAATTCTTGTTCTAATCTAATTTTACCATTAACTAGACAGATACCTGGCTAAATCAACACGAGTTTTATCTGCAGAGGGGAAAGAGGGAATTAGCTGAGAGACAGATAAATTAATGCCAAAGGAATGCCCTTTACCACCTTAGGTCATTCTTCTGTGAAGGTGTAGTACTTAAATACTAACTTCACTCTAAGGTCCCATCAATTTATCAGTCTTCTCTAATCTTAATTCCAGAAGAGAGGCACCAATTGCTCTCCACCCTTTAGGCACATTAGTTAAGGGGAGGGAGAACTTGAAGTGTTAGCTTTCTCACTTTCCCCAAAGACCAAACCTCTATCCACAGTGATACATAAAGTCTCAGCGTGAGTCTAGAACCAAGGTTCTCAGCCCTCTAATGAACTTACTGCATCTGATATTTTTTCCACTTTTGTTACTTTTGTTTTCAGAATCACTGTCTATATTGAACAAACAGTAATGGGTTTCCTGGGCAACAAAATTGGAGATCTAGAAAGCACAAAGGGCCATTACCCTTGAGTAAATAATATTCCAGAGTGGGCTTGCTTCCTTGCTTTTATACAACTATATTAAAAGCTGATATCAATTTTATATGTTTAAAGCTGACTATCATCAAATAAAATTAAAGTTCAGATAATGCTGTCATATCTGTTCTTTGCATTTGTAGTGCCTCTCCTGACCCCAAACCTTGTGTGTACATTTTGGAAAGTTAGGTGGAGGCAGGATTACAGTATTCTAATTTAAAAAGAAGGAAAATGGTAGCATAATCTCTGTTCTATTATCATAAAGAAACAAATTCAGCCGGGAGGTGGTGGTGCACACCTTTGATCCCAACACTTGGGAGGCAGAGACAGGAAGATCTCTGTGAGTTCAAGGCCAGCCTGGTCTACAGAGCTAATTTCAGGACAGCTAGGGCTGTTACACAGAGAAACCCTGTCTCAAAAAAGAACGAGAGAGAGAGAGAGAGAGAGAGAGAGAGAGAGAGAGAGAAATTCAAAGAGAATATCAAAGGATCTTACAGGTTACTTACTTAGCTTTCCTAATAATTTTTAATGAAATGTGAACAAAACTTGGAAAAATCTATTACCTTCACTAAAGAAGCTGCCTGTAATGCCTAGCTAACCATTATATGTTCTGACCAGACAATAAACTGAGTAAAGAGAATCAATATTTAAAAATATCAATTCTCATCTTACCACCTGTATAGAAATAAAAATAGCCAGGTAATACATTGAGTTTAATGACCTGTTTTTGATCATGACTATAATACCTTTTCTTCTCTCAACAAATATTTTATACTTTAATTTCAACTGAATGGATTCTAAGATGCTAGAATAGTCTAACATGTATGACTGGTATAATAGTCATTTTACATACACACACACACACACACACACACACCAGTAGTTACAGTATATTCTTCCATTCTCGTTCTCTTTGTGATTATGAATACTACACAGGCACACTGCTAACAAGCCAGTGCCCTTTATTTCATTATTGTCTCATATGTATGAACAAGATGAACTTCATTTTATTAAGAAGGAACATTTTTTGAGACAGTCTCACTATTATAGTTCTGGCTAGCCAGGTACTTGCAATGTGGACCAGGTTGGCCAAACTTACTATGACCAATCTGCTTCTAACACCAAGTGTCAAGATAAAAGGCATGCATTGCCACATCCAGCCCTTACTTTAAGAGCTGGATTCCAGTTTTTCACACTATTGAGTTGAAATTCCAAGCAAATACTTTAAACACTCTGTGAACTTAAAGAAGAAACTAAAGATGAGACTAGATAAGACTTCTACTTAACATCTTAGAATCCATTCATGAAAGATTAAAATGAAATATTTAGTATTTTGAGAGAAAAATTAGTGATGAACATAGGACTTCGGTACCATGAAAAGTCATCCTTCAAAAGTAAAGGAAAGCTGAGCATTATAACGCATGCCTGCAATCCCAACACTTGGGAGACTAAGGCAGGAGGATTGCTCTTACTTTGACAAGAGACCTGGCTACAGAGACACCCCCACTCCTTTTAAGTTAATTCTCTTGGGACTCTACCAGATAGACACTTTCATCTCTTTCCCCTTGCCCCCATGTCAATGATGTATTTAAGACTTCTCATGCTAAGAATGAGGACTATAAAGAGCTTTCATGCAAGAACCTTAGTCTCAGAATTTCTAGCTAAAACAAGAACCTGAAGGTAATCTCTGTGCACTTTCTAGAGTAAGAATGTATTATATCTATTTATGCAAATGAAAAATTCTTAATAGGCTTCAGTACCCTTACAAATCATTTACAGTACTCAGCAAATTAATTTCTCCAAAGTCTTTGTTACCTGTTACTTGTTACCTAAATTGCCTGTTGTCATTTTTTTAAATTTTAAATAAAATTAGATAAATGCTGGTTTTTATCTCTCTATGTCATCAGTCCTGATACAAATAAACTTAATGCAAATGAAAAAAATGAAGAAAGACAAAATATTTCTGGAACATAACAATAACTATCCGTAGAGCTACCTTACAAGAAATGTAAAGAGTATGATATAGTTAGTCATTCGGTTGGATAAGTGAAGGTATAAACTAAAACTTCAGCTTTTGTTTCCTTATTATTATAAGAGACATATTAATATACAAGTAGGCTGGCCTCTTCCTAAATCTCCTGAGAGCTGGCATCACAGACTTGAAATACCAAGCTCAGAATCAACTTTTCTTATTCTTTTTTTTTTGCCTGAATTTGACAATAAACTTTTCTTATTCTTAGCTGACCAAACAGATAACTATTTGTTCAAAATAATAGTAGCAACAATGTATTTGATTATGTACACTAATGCATATATTACATGCAAACTTATGAGTGCTTACATGTAAGTGAAATGGGTGACAAGAATGACACAGGAACAAGCAGGGAAGAATCAGGATAATTTGTCATAATAAAGTGCTCAAATTATATTCTCGAATCAGTGTTATCTGAAAATGTGTTTATAGGTTGGGGGGGGATATCTTTAATTCCAGCACTCAGGAGGCAGAGGCAGGCAAATCTGTGTGAGTTTGAGGAAAGCCTGGTTTACAGGACAGCCAGGACTACAGACTGAAATGCTGTCTTGAGAAACCAACATGAAAAAAAAAATGTGTTTATATTAGCTATAATGTATATGGTAAACTCCAAGGCAACCAACCACATAAAAAGTAGGGAAGGAAGTATAACTGATCTACAAAGGAGAAGAGAAAATGTACTCGTGTAAAATATTCTAACAGAACAAAAAGGGGCCGAAAGGGAGAACAATATAAAAACAGGAACGAAGAATAAGCAATAGTAACAAATCCGATAAATATTTATCCAACTGTATCACCATGAAATAGTGGTATATATACAATTCTTAAAAGACAAGATACTGACAGAATAATAAAAAAGTAAAACAACTAAAGCTTGAAGGGGTAGCTCAATGGCAGAACATTTGCCTCCAGGGAAGAGCACCTGGGTTCAATTCCTAACAATAAGAAAACAAAACAACAAATCCCTACGGCCTAGAGGAAAACACAAGTTAAATGTAAAGTTATACACAGAGGAAAGTAAATTCAGAATACTATCTTAAAGAAACTAAAATCGGGCTGGAAAAATAAGAACTCAGCAGTTAAGACCACTAGCTGCTCTTGCAGGACTGAGGTTCAATTCCCAGCAACCACATGGTGGCTTACAAGTCTATAATTCCAGTTCCAGGGGATCTAACTCCCTCTGCTGGCCTACATGGACACCAGGCATGCAAGTGGTATGTATACAAACATATGCGTACGCAAAGTACTCACACATATAAAATTTAATAGAAACTGAATCAATAATTAAAAATCTTCCAACAGAAAACACAAGGTTCAGATAGATTCACTGGTGAATTCAAGAAAATATTTAGGAAAGAAATTGCTTAAATACTCTACAATCTCTTTTAGAACATACAAGTAGAGAACACTTTCTAACTCTTCCTATGCGGCTAGCAAAACTCTAATGCCAAAACCAGACATGAGAAAATAGCAGACCAATATTATAAAAATATCTTCAACAAAAATTAGCCAAAAGAATTATATACTATGATCAAGTGGGATTTATCCCAAGTATGCAAAATGACTCAATATCTGAAAATCTATTAGTGTAATCTATCACATCAATGAGTCACCAAGAAATACAGCATGGTCATATCAATTGATGTGAAGAGATGGAATATCCAAGGCTCATTCATGGTAAAGTCTCTTTGAAAGAAGAACCCAAATTGATAAATATCTAAAAACAAAATAAACAAAAAATCTCTAGTAAATATCAACCTTCATGGTTTTTGCCAAGATGCCACTTCTTGGCTTCACTTATGGAGTTAGTCAACAGAATCCCCATGAAAAGTCTACCAAGTTATTTTATTGGTAATGGCAACCAAGCATGTCAAACTCAGAAGATTGCACTATACTGAAGGATAGCTATGAATGTGGGCCAACACAAGAATATACCCTTACTTAAAATACTATGAGAACTTTTTGAATTTTTTTGTAAATCAATTGTACAGTTCAAGAGTGAACTTTGTAGATGACAACATCATGTCCTTATATCACAGGGTTGGATGTTCCTGGGTGAACAGCAAAAGATCCACAATAGTTAACACAATACTTAAGGAACTGAACAAAATCAGACAACTGATACTATAACCAACCTCAAAACCTCTATACAAAACTACAATAATCAAGACAGTGGGGTATTGATAAAAGAACAGTCAAAGGGACCAGCAAAACAGAAGAGGGAGTCCAGAAATAGGCTCACACAAACATAGACAGCTGATATTTGACAAAGAAGTAAAGATGGAGGAAAAACATTATTTTTAACAATTTTTTTCTGAAACAAATATGGTCATTCATCTGTAAAAATAAATAAATCTAGACACACAAAAATGAAGTAAAATTAGATCACAGACCTAAATGTAAAAGGTTAAAAGAAAACAAAAACCAAAAAAACCCCAAAAACCTACAAAATAATTGAAGAAAATCTAGATTACACTGGGTCTAGTACTGATGAATAATTAAAAAGTTAAACTTCTTTATGAAAGACGATGGCAAAGCTCTAAGCCTTCTAAAACAGAAAGCAGAAGGTCTAAATGTATTCACTGGGGAATTCTAGCAAATATTTAGGTAAGAAATGACTTCAATTCTCTATAAATTTCTTCGAGAAGAATGATCAGTAGGGTTAGGTGTGGTAGCCCACACCTGTAACCCTAGTACTCAAGAGGCTGAAACAAGAGGGTGTTGACATGACTAGCCTGACTTACACAGAACTGTCTCAAAAACAAAAACACCTCCCAAAATACCCCAAACAAAAAAACCCACCTAACTTCTAACTTTAGATTAAAAAAAGAAATTAATTCACCTATGTTGAAATATTTTTTAATATATACACAAGTAAGAAAATGGAGAGTTCAGGGTTGGATTGTTGGATCAGTAGTCAAGAGCTCTTGTCCGTGCAAAGGACCCAGGTTCAATTCCTTGCACCCATATACTGGCTCCCAAGGATCTGTAACTCCAGTCCTAAGTGATCTGACACCCTCTCCTGACAACCATGGCCACAAACAAGTATGTGGTACATACATGCAGACAGGCAAAACACTCACACTCATAAAGTGATAAAATAAATTACTCCCCTCCCCAAATAAACAGTTTTGTATAAAAATAGTGTCCTGGGTGTGGGTGGTACACCTTCTCAGCACTCAGGAGACAGAGGTAGGCAGATCAACGTGTGTTGGAGTTGCTGTGTGGCCCAGTACGGTCTACTTAGCAAGTTCTAGGTCAGCCAGGGCTACATAAGACATTGTCTAAAAATATTAATATATATATATAAAAGTGTAAGAATATACAATTAGAATTTTCAGAATAAATAATTTCTACTTTAACATCATAAGCACTCAACAAATATTTGAAACTAAAAGCCAACCAGACAAAACTAAAAACAAAAGAAAATAATTCTAACCTTTTAAAATAAACACAAGGATAGTCCAATATTATATTTGTCTATTTTATCAAGAATTAAATATGTTCCCCCCCAAAAAAAAACTTACAGAAAATAAGAAAAGGCATGGGTTCTGTTAGCCAAATAATCATCTAAATTATATATACAGATTTCACAATCCAGGGGTTAACTTATCTTAGGTAGTTCTCCAATCAGTCCTACTGCCAGGGCAGCTAACATTTCTTTACAGTAAACCCCTTTGCGCCCCTCCTGTTAATATAAGCAATGCTTTTTCAAAACTCTTCTGAAAGTCTTCTTTTGTGGGGCCACTGATATGGCTCAGTGGGTAGACACTGCTGCCAAGCCTCACTGGTATGAGAAAACTGACTTCTCCACGTTGTCCTCTGACTCTGGCCTCTATGCATGGGCCATGACATCAGTGTGCCTGTACACATTGTGTGTGTGTGTGTGTGTGTGTGTGTGTGTGTGTGAGTTTTAATTTACAAATGAGACTGTTTCTTGATAAACATTTACAATATAATAGAATTCTTTAAAAAAAAATACACCTATCCAGTTGACAAAAGTATGATAAAGCAGGGTTTGGGAGGATATGGGAGAACATTCTAGTAGGTAGGTTTCTCATCATTTTGGAAGCTATTGGAGATCATCTATAACAGCAGTTCTCAACCTTCCTAATGCTGCAACCCTTTAACACAGTTCCTCATGTTGTGGTGATCCCTAAGCATAAAATTATTTCATTGCCACTTCATAACTGTGGCTGTTATGAATCATAATGTAAAATCTTGTATGAAGGATATCTAATATGTGATTCCTGAGGGGGTTGTAACCTACAAGTTGAGAATCACTGATCTATGAAGCTCCAGAGATACACCACTTCTAAATGTCCAACTTAGTGACAGGCACCAAAAGAAATATTAAATGTCATCCTAACCCTCCTAACCAGAGCTACACAGCAAGACTCCATCTCAAAAAAAAAAAAAAAAGCACTGGTACATTTTGGGGGCTGAGTTGGGAGGATTTTGAGTTCAAATCAGACTAAGCAGAGTAAGAAACTATCTAAAACCAACCAACTCAACATTTTAAAACAACATATGTAGTGATATTTTGTTTGTAATCTAACAAATAAAGCTTGCCTGAAGATCAGAGTGCAAAGTTAAGTCACTAGGTAGCCACACACCTAAGCCACTGGTTAGTCATAAAGGACAGGCAGTGGNAAAAAAAAAGCACTGGTACATTTTGGGGGCTGAGTTGGGAGGATTTTGAGTTCAAATCAGACTAAGCAGAGTAAGAAACTATCTAAAACCAACCAACTCAACATTTTAAAACAACATATGTAGTGATATTTTGTTTGTAATCTAACAAATAAAGCTTGCCTGAAGATCAGAGTGCAAAGTTAAGTCACTAGGTAGCCACACACCTAAGCCACTGGTTAGTCATAAAGGACAGGCAGTGGNNNCACACCTTTCATCTAAAAGACAGAGGCAGGTAGATCTCTGCGCTCTCAAGGCCACCTGGGCGACTTGGAGTGAATCATTCTAAGAGAGAAACAGATTTCACACCTTTGATCCCAGCACTTGGGATGACGTACCTTTAATCTCAGAACTAGAGAGAAATATAAGGCAGGAATTCAGTGCAGTCTCTGTGCAGTCTGAGGTAGCCATGTTGAGGGCAGGATTGCCCCTTTGTTTGCCTGAGCCTTGGTAGAGGTAAGAACTCTCTGTAAGGCCTTGGCTGCTTTGTTTTTCTGATCTTCAGCTTCAACCCCAACATCTGTCTCTGGGTTTTTATTATTTGTGCTACAAACATAAGCATGTGTGTGTGTGTGTGTGTGTCTGTGTGGACAGACACACAGACACACACACACACACACAACCTAAGTTTAATTTATCTAATTTTATGTATGAGTGTTTTGCTTGAACATAATATGTCTGTGCACCACATGCATTCCTGTTGTCCAGAGGTCAGAAGAGAGCATTAGATCCCCCAAAACTGGAGTTATGGGTGATTGTGAATGAATTATAAATTATGAATCAAACCTGGGTTCTCTACAAGTGCTCCCAACCACTGAGCATCTCTCCAACCTCAGAAACCTAAAAGTTTATGGACATGTGGGTGTATTAAAACATGCCTGGGAACCCTGAAAGACAAATATCATATGTACTCACTCATAAGTGGCTTCCAGACACAAAGCAAAAAACCAACCTATAGTCCACAAGCCCAGACAACAAAGAGGGACCCTAAGAGATACAGACATGCATGCATTTACACAGGAAGGAGAAAAAGACAAGATCTCTTGAGTAAATTTGGAGTGTGGGGGTCAGAGGAGAGAAAAAAGAAGGGAGGGAAGAAAAAAAAGTATGGTTCAGTAAAAAAAAAATTAAGAAGATTTATTTATTAAAACAAAAATATGCCTGGGAATACAAATTATCTGGGTGAGGAGTTCCACCATACAGTGCTCTCTCTCTCTCTCTCTCTCTGGTTTTTTAAGACAGGGTTTCTCTGTAGCTTTGGAGTCTATCCTAGAACTCGCTCTGTAGACAAGGCTGGCCTCAAACTCACAGAGATTCATCTGTCCCTGACTCCCAAGTACTGGGATTAAAGGCATGCACCACCTCTGCTCAGCCATCATACATCTCTTTGAACATAGTTATTTGAAGAAAAATATAAGCAACTGATTATTACCAGTGGTAATGTTTTATACTTTATTATATTTTATATGTGAATTAAAAAATACATTTATTTTTGAAAAGAAATCTAAAATGTAGAAAAGATAATATGTAAGTATGGTCAGGAAAGCAAAAACAGTTTCGATAAAAGAAGCAGAACTAAACTGTGTTCCCAATGAACTATGAAAACACAAACACATATATATGAAGAAATAAACAGAAAATGGTAACTAGTAGTCATTTCTGAGTAGTACGATTGCTTTGTTTTCTTCTTTATATGTTACTCCATGTTAATATTAGTATAAGAAAAAAAAGAAAGCAAACCATAAAATGTAAACCAGTAAAAAAAGTATGCTCCAATCAAACTTGTAAGACTATTGTTTTTCAGATTCTGAAAAGCTTAGGGCTAGTAAAATGACTCGGTGAGTAAAAGTATTTGCCACTGAGCCCAATGACCTGAGCTAGTTCCCCAAATCCATATGGTGGAAGGAGAGAACTGACTCCCAAAGTTGTCCTGATACCTCCCCCTCCCAACAAATAAAAAATTATTTTAATTTTAAAATTCTTAGAAGATTAGACCATGTTAACTGCCCTAGTTAGGATTCTACTGCTGTGAAAAATACCATGACCAAAGGCAACCTGGGGAGGAAAGGGATTATTTCACCATATGGAGAACTCAAGGAAGGAACCTAGAGGGAAGAACCGAAGCAGAAGCCATGGAGGAATACTGCTTGCTGGTTTGTCTGCCCTAGCTTGTTTTGTTTGCTTTCTTAAAACACCCAGGATCACATGCCCAGGGGTGGCATCCCCCTGCCAGGAGGCTAGGCCCTCCCATATCAATCATTAATCAAGAAAATGTCTCACAGACTTGCCTAAAAATAATAACAATGCTCCTTTTCCTAGATAATTTTTTGCTTATGTCAAATTGACCAGAAAGGAAAGGAAGGGAAGGAAGGGAAGGAAGGAAAGGAAGGAAGGAAAGAAGGAAGGAAGGAAGAAAAGGAAGGAAGGAAGCAGGACATTAACATAGCTTGTTTAAATTAGTATCCAAAACCACACAAGCTAAAAGAATTTAGACAGCTTTAAACTTCTAATTTTAAGTGTTTAGGCAACCATTGAGCTAAATCACTAGTCCTGGGAATATCTTTAGTTTTACATTTCTAAAGACAGTTTAAGTTTCTATTTCTAGCACTGTGATATCACAATGGATTATAGGCCCTTCCTCTATGAATCGGATAAAGATTATCACTTGGAAAATCTTCAGACTAAATCTTAATTTATATTGTAAAAAGAAAGTATGTATAAAGGAGGATTTGAGTATAGGAAGTGTCAGAAGTAGGGTTGAACACAATGCTTATGTAACATTGTAATAAAATGTTACATATGAAAAATACAGAACACTACTGAGAAATTAGGGTCCTAAACAGACAGATGCACAATATCATCGTATTAGAAAATGCAGTACTTTATAAGTTCTCCCCAAACTAAACTAGGAAGTTGATAAAATTATAACCACCATCAAAAGAAAAATATTTTCTTAAAAACAGAAATTAACAAGATGGAGGTAGGAATGTGGTTCAACTTCCAGCATCACAATAATAATAATAAATCAAACAGTGATTCTAAAATCCATATTATTAAAAAATGACTTTGATTAGTCAAAACAATCATGAATAGACTGAAGGATTTACTCTACCTGATTTCAAACTAATGATATTTAAAATAATTAATATTGGCAAAAGGACAGGGAATTATTACATCAATGTAACAGACAGTCCATGGATTGACTCACACTTATAAAATCAAATGATTTTTCGAAACAAGAAACTCAAGGCAGATAAAGAGGAAAGTGTTTTTTGAAAAATACTGAAACAATTAGACATAAAGGAGGGAGGAGAGCTTCAATTTCTACATTATACCACAATAAAAATTTAATTTAAAATGGAGCATAGAGAGAAATGCAAGAACTAAACTTATAAAACTCATACAAGAGAAAATACAGGAATATGTCTTTTCAACTTTGAAATAGGAATTTATTAGGACACAGAAAGTACCTATAATCATAAGAAAAATTAACACTTAATGAAGTCCATTATTAAAACATTTAAAAAGTTAGATGGCACAAGGTGAATATTATGAAACACATTGTTAATCTTGGCACTCAGGAGGCTGAGGTCAAAGTATTTTAATGAATTTGAAGTCATCCTAGGATACATGACAAGCCCTGTCACACACAAAAATGAATAAATTTCCAAGACGGGCTCCAAAGCTACAGAGAAACCATGGCTTGAAAAATAAAACAAAACAAACAAAAATGAATAAATAAAAGCAGGCAAGCACCAAATTAAGAGAAAATATATCTGGATAAATAGCTTGTATTTAGGATATAAAGAACTTTTACAAGCCTAAAAAAAGGATTAAATTTTAAAATTAAGCAAAAATCTTACACAGTTATATCCCAAATGACTAATAAGAATATGAAAAGTTGGGACTGGAGAAAAGGCTCAGTGTACTATTCTTGCGGAGGATCCGAGTTCAGTTTGTAGCACCATATCAAGCATTTACAACTACCAAGAAGAACACTTGTTCTTGTAGAGAACCCAGGTTCAGTTGCCAAAATCACAACCACCGGTAACTCCAGTTCCAGGGGATCCAAATGGCCTCTTCTGACCTCAGTGGACACACATGGTACACAGACATATATGCAGATAAAACACTCATACACATAAAAAGATGTAAAGAAACATAAAAATAAAATTTTAAGCCAGGCACATGCCCTCAATACCAGCACTCAGCACTTTTGTATGAGTTGCCTTGGTCATGGTATCTCTTCACAGCACTACAACAGTGTTTAAGAGACAAAATAACACAATGAGCTGCAAAAACATTTATAATGTGCTATCAGGACTTATTGTTAAATGTTCATTGTTTTTAACAAGCAATGACTTAAACAGGATGAGTACACCCCCATAGAAATGTTTGACTTTGTCCATTTAATTGAACAGAGTGTACAGTAATGTTGTTGAGACAATTTTATAAGAATAAACAGTATGCAAGACCAAAGTTTAAAAAGTCTCCAGTCTATTAAGTTTCCTATCAATTGCTCATTTAAAACTCCCAAGTAAACACAGAGATAGTGTAAGGGAAGCTTGAGTCTGTAGGTCATTCGGATCTCTAATGTGCTAAAAAGAAAAAAAAATTAAATAAACAGGCTACAGCAATGAGTTTAAGTCAACCTGAACTATACAGTGAATTCTAGTACAGCCTGGGCTACAATTTAAGGTTCTGGGTAAAAAGAAAAGCCCAACAACAATAATATAATGACTACACTTTCAGAGAGGACCCAGAGTAGTCAAAGGCACAGAGACAAGGGGGAAAAGTTGCTACTAGAAGCTGCAGTAGTAGATGTGAAGTTACTGTTTAACAGGTAGAATTTCAGTTTGGGATTGTGAAAATGCTCTGGAAATGGACAGGGTAACAGTTACACAATAACATGGAACTTCTTCCTCTAGGAGACAGGGATTCTCTGTGTAGCCCTGGCTGTCCTCTAGCTTTGTAGACCAGGATGGCCTTGAACTCAGAGACCCACCTGCTTCTGCCTCCCGAGTGCTAGGATTAAAGGCACAAGCCAACATTGCTCCTCAACATGAACAGATTTAACACCACTGAAAGTTAACTATTTAATGCTTAAAACGGCAAAAGTTGTATTAAGATTTTAACACACGAGAAAAAGAAAAAAATGTGCTAGTTTTACCACATGGCAGCACAGGAAGGTGGTAAAAATACAAGAATTAGGCTACCTCGTTGTAAATCTCTGTGTTTACTTCATAGCTGTGTAGTCTTTGGGAAAGAAATTACTATCTCTGCTTGTTTCCTCAAATAACAGACCTCCTTCATAGAGGCATGGTGAGGAATAAATAATTCAATACTATAAAGTGTTGAAAATAGCACATATTATATAGTAACTATTTGTTATTTTAATTCTAAAACATCTTTTGAGTCAGGGCTTCAGTATATAGCTTAGTCTAGCCTTATTCCTCCTGCCTTAGCGTCTCATGTGCTCTGATTACAATGGTGTCACCACTCCTGATTTCAAACATTACAAATTAGACTATGGGTTTTGTGGTGGTAGGTATCAAAATCTTAAGATCAGTAAGAAATAACACGGAAACCAGTAATCTACTCCAAGCTCCTCATTTACAGGTGAAGAAATTAAGAACTCAATAGTTAGCCTGAGGTTACATATCTTACTCCATTAATATTAATTTTCTTAAAGAAATAGCTGGGGATAATACCAATGTAGACATTCACAACTTCCAAACCAAAGCAAATGTGCATCCCAGAATCTGCTCCCCTTGTTTCTTTCCACTAAGTATTTATTTGAAGAGAGCCAAAACACAGCAAAACCGAAACAAAAAGCAACACAATTATCCTCAAGATAATGGTTAAAAACATCTGGCCAGAAAACAAAGTGTTAAAAGTTGTGTAAACATTCTCAAAAGATGCCTGCCACTCCACTACTGTCAGCCAAACACTAACTGAATAATCTCAGTGAGACTTGAAGAGTCTGTCTGTGTGGAATACTAAATAGAGCTAATACTCATCACAAAGAAAGGACCACATAGTTCCTCACTAAAATCAAACAGAAGTGAGTAGCAATCGAAACATCACAAAACGCCTGGTGCAAAAAAAAAAAAATGCAAGAAAGGTTTTTAAAGGGTGTCCTTATTTTGCTACTTCTCCAACATTCTTCTTAGAGAATTCAGATTTTTTTTTCAAGTGTGTGTGTAGGGTGGTAGCTGGTTTGTTGGTTTTTCAGACGGGGTCTCATTTTGTAACTCATGTTGACCTGGACTGCATTGCAATCCTCTTGCCTCAGCCTCCTGTGTGCAGGGACTACAGACATGATCCACCATGTTTGGCTCCTGAATCCAGCTCTAAAAAGATAATCGCCACCTACACGTGGAATGTCTTCCTCTCCAAGTCTACATTGTTGAAATCCCACCAGTCCTGTTGAAATAATCGAAATATGTGATGCACATGTATGAAAATATGAAACTTATTATGTAAAATTAATATGTGCTAATAATTATTTTTAAAGAATATATCCAACCTTTTAAAAGACTCCACCCATACATTGGCAGCTTCCATAGTTTCACCCCACCACTGACCTCAATGTAGAATTCACCTTTTCTTCACTGCCTTATGCTATGCCTCTATAATGCACTATTACCAATATTCACTTCTGACCCACCCCCTCACAAGATCGACAGCCCAAACCCCACCCCAAGCAGTAGGAAAAGGAATTAGCATGTATTGAGCGTCTCACAGAAAGGTAAGGGGCTACCAATTTTGCATTATCTCATTCAACCTTCTTGATAACCGGCTGAAAGGTAAACAGGTGGTGTATGGCTGTTTACCTGTAGGGAACTACTGCAGAGTTAGTGGCTTGCTTATCCACCATCACGTTGCTAGCCTATTATTCTGTATGGACCGTTAGTTTACTCTGTTTCAATGTGCCTTTTCTGCCACTCAGTGTTGTGGGGGTTTTCGTTTTGTGTCTCCCACTGTACCCGAGTAGGTTTCCACACTGTTTGCTGACTTCAATATTCTAACGAACACAAAGTCATCGTTTAATAATCGAATCACGCTAGCCCGCTACCTCTACGGAGGACTTTACCCACTTGGGCGGCTCTCCACTTCTCCATGAGAAATGCTGCAGGCAGTATCCAGCCCGAACTGCTCTTCCCACAGAATGTATGAAATGCAACTCTTGTATCATTTTCCAAAGCTCTTATTTCATACTAAGGCACATCTTTATGTCTACATAAGGATCAAGCAGTCTCCGGTTCACACAGTGGGGCCATTCTAAGACAATGTCTGAATAGGAAAAGGGTTATCAACATCTTAAAACGAAGGCACCCTCCTCCCTTTCTGTCGTCCTCCACTGAACTGCAGTTTGGATTTCCGGCGGGAATGTATGCGGAAAGATGAGATGAGGCTAAAAAGCACTAGAGCAATTACTTTGCTTAATTAGAAGACACCGAAGGCACCCCGCCTTTCGAAGTCTCTGCATTGAACTAATTTATGAAGGCGGACAGGGCATAAAAGCCAGAACAAACCCGCATCGAGCAGTGTCTGCGGCTACCGGGGAGCCAGTCCCTTTCCACCCGGAGCAGTC
>LOEQ01003059.1:200217-211087 GCA_001685075.1 Bramus lutescens | reverse complement strand
CTCCTGCGCGCGTCCCCGTGAGCCGCCTCCAGGAACCGGTGAATCAGAGAATGAATGAGACGAGAGGAAAATCCCGCCGCGGTCCCGCCCTCCGTTGCCCTTCCCGGTGGCTCCCGTCTGAGGGTCTTGAGAGTCTGAGGGACGACGAGCAGACCGGTCCGGGGCTGTGCACCTTTGCCTGCCGTCCACGTACTCGGTCTCCAGAAAACAGCCCCGGGCTAACACAGACACCCACGGTTAAATGTGAGAGCACTGCTTTAGGAAGTCCCATTTTAGCCCCAAAGTGCCGTTTCAGGAATCAGACACCCCCGCTCGTCTCTACCTTTTCACGTCAAAGCCTGCTCATCTGGGTCCCCAGTTTCTGTCCTCCCTTATTCAAACTGTTCGTAGTACGGGTGTTGGCATCTTATATCCCCGAGTATTACACTTAAATAGTGAATTTGCTCCCAAGCTCCGTGAGGATACTGCTCATTTTTATGCAGATTCGACTTAGGCAGACTTAGATTTCTTTCGATTTACGTCCTTATTACGATCTTCATGTAAAGTTGATCAAAGGAAAGAAAAAATAGTATTAAATTACCTCTGCTTGGCTATATACTTTGTTAGCACTAAAGAAATTGAACTGTGATCTGGAACTGGCTGCGTTGAACGTTTAGCATTCTTTTTTCGTGTCTTCTTGTCAGCTCTTTAAGTTTGTGTATTTTGAATTTTCACCTCCCTCTCCCCCCCCCAAAAAAAGAGAGACCATGTCTTTCTGAAGTTCTGGCTCTCTTTCTAAGAATGAGTGTTCATTTCTCTATTCTAGAACCAAATCCTGGTTTGATTAAGTGCATTCTCCTTCCTGATATTCTTAAGGATTTCCAAGTGGTTTCAGTCCTATTTTACAATCTTTTCCGACCTGGTGCACAATCTGTCCAAACTGGTGTTTAGAACCATACAAGTTTCACACTTGAATGCCCGTGCTTTGGAAATACATGCAATTTGTATTTTAAGTTTAGTAGGTACTTCAATAATCTGGTGTAAGATAACACCATCTAATAAACTAAAAATAGTGGAGGTGACCAATTCCTATGGTCTCTCTTCCTTGTTGAATTTGCCATTTGTTACCTGCAATTATTTCAGTGCGCTATGTTTTTCCCTTGAGGAAGATCATACTTTTTCTTCATCCTTAGACCCTGCAGTATCTACTGTGCACCTTTGTATAAATGACACATGCTTTGAAATTCTAATCAATAATTCATACACCAACCTGGTCTACAGAGTGAGTTCCAGGACAGCAAGGGCTACACAGTGAAACCCTGTCTCAAACAAAACAAAACAATGTACACAAATGTGTCTGTAGCCTCTTCATTTTCTTTGTGACCAGGTTTGTTGAGATTAAAAACACCTAGATGCCCAAACCTAATAAACAGCCTATTGTTATCAAATGTTATTGCTAGGCTGAATGTGAACATTACAAGAAAGAGTCTCTTTTTTTTAAAGAGTCATTTTTATGGAAACCTTTATCAAACAGGCTTCTGAGTGCTCTTTCGATGGCTCTTAGCCAGCTCGTCCCTGAGTTTTTAGGTTGGTTAGGACCAATCTTAGAAAACAGTCAGTTTTCACCATTGAGCAAAATAAGCAGGTTCTCATCAGTTTCATTAAGCTATGAAATAATCCATTCACTTGATTAGAGTATACTGAGCTCCAGCTAAGGTGTAAGAATGCAAAGATAAGAAAAACTCGATGTCTCCTGCCTCCAGAAGTCACAGACTGCTGGATAAAGGAGGTAGGGAAGCCACTACTAGAGAACTGTCTATAGCCAGACCAGGAAAGCATGTTTAATGACAGGGAGGATCTAACCGAATAAGGAGGGAACAGTCATTCCAGACAAAGGCAACGACTCTGGGCAGGTGTGTGAACTTTAATAGTACCATGCCCAAGAGGCCTGACTTTCAAGTAATTCCATTTCTTCCAGACAGATGCAGAGAAGGTTCAGCTAGGTGGGGAATGGTAGTAGGGACCTTGTGTCAAGAGCTCATGTGCAACACTAAGGAGTTTGAGCTTAATAAAGAATAAACTCTTTGATGTGTTTTAGTCTCTGTATATATTCAGAGGCCAGAGAAAATTGACTGAAGAATGAAAGCAAAATCGGGGTGTGTGATAACTTATATCAGCTGCGCAGAGGCAGAAGGGTGATTGGGTGAGGGATATGTAAGAAATCTGTAGACTTTCACGTAAGATAGGCTGGAGGACAGAAGGAGACAGAAACCTCTACAAAAGGCAAACGACTGTCAGTCTAGGGAGACTGACTATATGATGCTAACCCTCCGTGAAATAAGAATGCAACAGGAGGAGCCTGACTGAATACTTAAACAGGAAAATATTACCATAGGAGGCTGGGAGCTCAATCTGTAAAGAGCTTACTGAGCAAAGATGACGATCTTAATTCAAATGCTCAGCACCTATGTAAAAAAAAACAAAACCAAAAACAAAACAAAACAAAAAAAAGAACTGGGCTAAGTGGTTTGTATCCCTAATCCCAGCACTTGGGAGGTGGAAATGGGAATGCTCATGAGATTTACCGGCCAGATAATCTTAAGAAATGGATAAGCCCCGGCACAGTAAGAGATCTTGTGGAGTGCCTGCACACACACACACACACAAACACACACACACACGTGTGTGTGTGTGCCATAAATCTAGGCACCTTAAAAGATTCCTAGTTTATCATTCTGCAAAGTATGTTCTTTTTTGTTTGTTTGTTTGTTTTTCTTTCTGGTTTTGGGTTGGGTTTTTTTTTTGAGACACGGTTTCTCTGTGTAGCCCTGGCTGTCCCAGAACTTGCTTTGTAGACCAGGCTGGCCTCAAATTTACAGAGATCTGCTTTCCTCTGCCTCCCATGTGCTGTGATCAAAGGCTTGCGCCACCACCACCCAGCACAAAGTGTGTTCTTAAGGACAGTGGCTTCACAGAATTTTAGTAGCCATGATGGCTGTTCTTGGTTGCCAACTCAACTACAACTGGAACTGGGATCCCAATGACTGGGCACATCTCTGCGGGACTCTTAACTAAATTATCTGAAGTGGGAAGACCCACTTTTAATCTGGATATTTGAGGTGGGGGGATAAACCTTAAATCCAGATTTTTTTGAGGTGGGAAAATCCACCTTTTATCAGGACCATACCTTGTTTCTTCACTGCTTTAGAGCCGACTTCTTCAAGATTCCAGCACATGCTGAAGACCAGAGGAAACATGGATTGAATGAACAACTACTGGATTCTAGGAACTTCTGTTCATAAGCAGCCATTGTTGGATGAGCTGGACCACAGCCTGTAAGACTATATATACATCACACACACACACACATACACGTATATATGTATATATTAGAGAGAGAGAGAGAACCCTAATACAATAGGCATGATTTCTAAAGTAGCTTTGAGTTCCTTTAACCAAACCAGTAAAAAATGATAACAAAGTTCAATGGATTTCTCAACCAGAGAACTTTTCAGAGGTTGCAATAATGTGACCTGTGAAGATATTAAATGCAGCATGTTCCAGGTCTGTTCAGCTATGAAACCCTTTCTCTAGTGGAACAGATCATTAGACGTGTGTTCCACAGAATACCTTTTGGGAAATGCTCAGCATATTCAGATTTTTATTTAAGAATCATAAAACTGTTGCCTTAATCCATGAACGACTCAGCTGAAGTTAAACATCTGTTACTGGCAGGAGCTCAGCTCAAACTCCTGCCTTGACCCTGGTCACTTTCTCTTTTCACTCCATGTTGCTCTCTGGAACACAGACTCATTCCAGGACTTCCCACCAATCCTGGGGGCAAAGATATAATAAAACAACTATTGAATATTTCCTTTTAAATGGGTTTCCAGACCAGTAATTTTTCAGAAAATTCCTGACACTATGATAATTTAATGCTAGATTTGATTTCAGTTCTCAGACCTAACTGCTAATAGATGGGGGTGGGTTTCTTATCCTAAATTCATGGTCCTTATTCTCAGAGACATTTAGTACTTTCTATTCTTAGAAAAACAAGGCAAATTGTTCATTCCAAGAGACTTCTTAGGACTTTGGGGACAACTTTTATTTCAGAAGTCACTTCTGTAATGTTATATTTGATATCAGTCAACATCTTAATTTATGTGGCAATAACAGATGTTCTGTGTAACTTTTATATCCAGATCAAAGTTATCAGATATGAAACTAATAGGTCAACTGAATGAGTAGTTAATTTGTTTATCCACTTATCAAAAAATATTTTAGTGTCTGCTATGTCCCCAACTCTGTAATAATGGCTAGCGAAACATAAGCCATAATCTCTGGCCTTCAGACACAATACCATTCATTGTCAGTAAGGACGGAAGGATATCTGGAGGTGAGAACTTGAGTCATTGCAGTTTTTAGCTGCATATTTGACAGTAAACATTAAATAGAGTAAGAACAAAATAGCTAGAATATTGTGGGTGATAAGTAACTGGAGATTTCTTAAATGTCCACTAACAGAAAATTGTTTAAGAAAATGGTTTGTAGAGAAATATTTAAAATACCGAAAAGCTGTTCGTAGTACATGTTTGGCAAAAATTTGCAAACATTACATGCAATGTGAATTCATGAAAAATGTGGAAAATGTAGAAGAAATTACAAGAAGACAAAAGTGCTTGTTATGCGGTGATATGATTATGATACTTTAAAAACTTTCTTTAATTTCTTTATTTAACTGAATTCTTTAATTGGCAGTTGAAATGAATTAATTAGACAGCTGTTTGATGGCACTTGCCTGTATCCTCAGGATATGGAAAATTGAGATTGAAGGATCCTGAGTTGAAGGCTAGTCTGGGCTACATAAGAATTCATGGTCCCAGGAGTGAATCTACTACTATTATTTTGATAAATGGACACAACATCAAACATCAATCTAAATTTATATATCTCTACCCGTACACAGTGCATCTCTCAGACCTCATCAGAAAAATACCTTTTTGCAGTGAATGACAGTTAATATAGAAACTCACAAATGTTTAAAGTGCAGAGAATATTTGTCAATGGCATGTCCATCCCTCACCCGCTACCCAAAGACCTAGGGACCAATGTGGGAAAGGGAGTGGGAAGGTTGTCAGAGTAGAGGTTAGGGAGGACCAAACTGAAAGGGTGTCTTTTGGATGCAGCAGGACTGCTGTGCTCATGAACTCACTGCAGCTGTGGTTGCCTATGTAAGACCTGCACAAGATCAAGTCAGCAAATATTGCTGCTGAGGCTCTATTGACAGTTGATGTCTTCGGGGCAGAGGGTGGGGGAGATTCAGGCCCTGGTAGGTAGCCCAGTCTCTACCTGACGGCCCCCACACCATGAGTCTACGGTCAGGACAAATTAGAATTAGTGGGCTTAAAAAAGGTCGGGGATAGAAGTTGAAAAATTAAGAGGGGTCAAGGCTAGGGGTAGATCTTGGAGAAGTTAAGGGGAACACTGGAGTGAATATAATCAAAATGAAGATATGCGTATATGAAATTTTCCAAAGTTAATAAAATATTATGTTTAAAAGGGAAAAAAAAAGAAAGACTTCAAGGCCAAATGGTACATGCTGAAAGCTTGTTTCAGAAAACAAACAAGCAAACAAAAAATAACTAAGTCAACATTTATGGACAAATCTTTAAAATAATGTACAAAATACTTCAAGTGAATTTTAAATTTGAAAGAGGATCACTGTATTTTAGAAATTTAGTTTACAAGACAAAGGCCTATTTAAAAAACCAGAGAATGAATAACTAAGTACAAAAATCTGATACAAACTCTCGGTGCAATAGGGTTTAGAAGAGAGAAATGGACTGGAATGGGAAGGGACTTGAGACTGCAAAAGAAGACCCAGCTGGCACTACATATGCCTGGCAGGGGAAATAAAGTTAGGATAGGAAGGGTGATGCATCAAAGGCCTCAATGCTCCACACTGAACACTCCTCCCCCTCTCCGACTAGGAATTGAAGAATCTATGACCTTTGCTGGCTACTGTATTTCTGCTTCTTTTATACAAGTGGGATACATATAAATGTAGTGTAATTATTATCTGGATATCTACATATTGCATATTCTTTGTAATGGTAAAATTATTTTGGTTGATATTTACAAGTAGCCCTGAGAGGCACTTTATCAACATGATCTACAGAACATTTCCATATATTTATTTGAAACCAATGCAAACTCTTACCCAATAATAGATATGGTAACAACTCTTGTGAATGTTCTGACGTCTGTGTCCATCAGACTGTGAATGCAGTCAGTCAATCAGCCCAGTAATTCTCTGATTACACACAAATTCTGAGTGCTATTTTAAAGATAGCTTTTCAACATAACAACTAAATTGCTTTTGTTATATTCACCATTCCCATCAGTCCAAAGAGTAAATGACTTGTGTGTAATGCCCAATATTGAACTTAAAAGGTTATGGCCTTTAGAAAGTTTATAAAGGGAAAGACCGGGCAGAACATGAACTCCCATTCAAGTATCCCTTTAGAACGGGTATCATCAGGGCTGGCATCAGCTCTACAGAAAGAAAAGCACTTTGCATGGGAAGATGCTGCAACAAATATATTGTAGTAAGTTGATTTTTAGTCAATTACAGAGGTTCATGTTTTATTAGCTGAAGATGTCCATCTAGGGATGTAAGGTTAAAGGACATAGATTATGGAGACTCTAAGGCCAAGCAGAAGGTTTGGGAAGCAATGCAGTAGGTTGGTGATCAAGCCCATACTTGAATCTGGCAGCTATTTCCCTAGGTCTGAGCCTTGCAATGTGATTCCCTCTGTCTGGAATGTTTCCCTCCCTTCTCTGCTCCTGTTTGTGATGGATCAGTTGCATCTCCTTTCTCTCTAGTTCCTCTAGACAGAACTATTGCTGTGTATCATGTTTTCAGAAAAATCTTTGCACAGTGGTAGTGCAATTCTGATTCTTTTTAAAAGACCCTGAGCTTCTCAAAAGACACAGACAAAGGAGCTGATTTTTCTGCAGCATCTTGCATGGAATACTGTACATAGGAAAGTTCAGCAATATTTATAAACTAGAAGGAAGATAAGAGATCTGATATGAAAAATCTGGCGGATCTTGAAGAAGAGGTTGGAGTAGGGGAGAGAAATTGGAAGTCACTTGAACTAATCCAGACACGGAGTGCTGAAAACTGGAAAGGGCAGAAAACTGAGTTTCTTTTGGAAAGACTGACAGGTACAGGTGGCAGACGGGTGGATAAATAATAGTCCAAGATAACTTCCCAGGACGGAAGAGGCGACAAGCAAAGGATCGGTATCACTGCCAAGGCCACAGATAGATGTTGACTGCCTGTCAAGTTCAGAGCACTGTGCTGCATGACAGAGAGGCCACAGGCCAGTATTTCCTCTCCAAGTACAGCCTGCTCACCAGCAGGGAAGCTGAGGGCACAAGTTCAATTTTGGACAAGTTATATTTGACATAATGGTTGGACAGTCAAATGAATCGGTGCCTTTAGTTGCTGGAAATCAGAAACTAGATCGTCCTCGAGGCTAAGAAATATGTTTCTGTTGAAAATCCCATTGCTGTCCACTATCATTGTGCTTAAAAGATAATAGATTTCTGTATTAGGTCATCATAACAAAATACTACACACTGAGTGTCTTAAACAAAAGGAATTTATTATCTCACAGTTCTGGAGGGTAAAGTTTCTCCCAAACCTCTTTCTTTCTCTGGGGATGGCTATATTCTCCCTGTGTCTTCACATGCTCATTCTCCTATATGTCTGTGGCCTAATTTCTTCTTATAAAGGCCATAGATATACTGGACTGGAGCACATCCTAATAACCCCATTTTAACTTAATTACTTCTGATCTGCAAATATACTCACAGTCTGAGTTTCTAGGAGTTGAGGCTTCAGCATGAGTTTTGAAGGGGACACAATTCAGCACACGACAGTTATCTCATAAGTACTTCTTGAATTGAAGGGACTATATTCACAGTGACAAGTCAGGGCTCAAGAGATACAGCAACACATGTTCTGGAATATTTAACTATGTAAAGATGAGTTACATTTGTTTATGCTGGGGGACTATTACATGAACTGTGTAAAGGTGTGTCACATTTGTTTCTGCTGCCTTTGTTAATGATGTAAAGATGTGTTACATTTGTTTATGCCGTATTTTGTTTAATTATGTAAAGGTGTGTTGCATCTGCTTTCCCTTGCATGCTAAGGCACCTGATTGGTCTAATAAAAAGCTGAACTCAAGAGCTAGGCAGGAGAGGGTAGGCAGGGCTTGTGGGCAGAGAGAATGAGGGGGAGGAAAACTCTAGAGGGGGAAAGGAAGGGAAGAGAAGGAGGGAGAAAGAGGACACAGCTGGGGCCAGAAGTCAGGCATCTGCCAGTCTGATGTGGAGACAGCAGGAAATAAGATATACAGTAAGAAAGAAAGGTAAAAAGCCCAGAGGCAAAATGTAGATAAAGAGAAACAGATTAAAATAAGAACTAAGATAAGGCCAAGCATTTGTTACTAAGGAGTCTCTGGGTCATAATTTGGGAGCTGGTTGGTAGCTTAAAAGAAAGCCTGCTACACACACACACAGGATGCCTGTAAAGATTGGAAACATACATGCACATTATATATAACAAATTTTTGTTGACATTATAATACATAACATGCTCAATGGTGTGTTTAACACATTACTTAGCAGTATAGAATCTATTGCATTGCAGTGAACATGATAAATTAGTACTCTCTTTCCATAACTCCTGCACATTCATCTGGGTCTCAGATTTTTATTGAATAAATAAATATGCATCTGTAGTATGCCACAGAAGATGTAAACAAGAAACTCAATCTGTAGAAATTAAATTATTAAATTTCTCATACTTCATGGCATATATATATATATACACATATATATGCAATTTAGAGACAAACTATGTTTTGTGGGAAGTTTTAATTATTTTATCAAAAGCAACTTTTGGTTGTCCTACTGTTGTCTACCTATCATTTACCACATTCTTTGGTAGAATTTATCAAGGGGACTAAAGATTGAGCTAAAGAATTATTCTCTGTCTTTGTTGCCTTGTAGCCTTATTTATATGGTTCTTTAAACAGCTTGAGAAAAGTCACTTGACAAATGTGTCATGGAAAAACAAACAATAAACAGATAACAGCTGACATTTAGGACTTTTGTTCTGCCACAGAATATGGTTCCGCCCAAGTGCTGTCCTGGAGCCATTGGTTAGGCTCCTGGAAGGTCTCATACTGTTGCTTCTCCACTGTTCCCTCTACTACCACCGTTCTCCAAACTGAGTACATCACACAGGAGCTCGTGGGCATGCTCGCTCCCAGGCCTCTCTCTTTTCTTTGAAACACCTTGCATAATATCCTAACTAGTCTTTGCTACTATCAGAACTACTTGCAAAGTAATTTTTCCCCAAACAAGCTAACCACAACAAAAATATGTTATTTTTACTTTGAAAATGCAATGTCACTCATGGGGCAGTAGTGGTACATGCCTTTAATGCCAGTACTTGGGAGACAAAGGCAGGCAAATCTCTGCATTCGAGGCCAGCCTGGTCTTCAGAGGAAGTTCCAGGGTGGCCAGGGCTATTTTACAGAGAAACACTGTCTTGAAAAAAAGAAAGAAAGAAGGAAGGAAAGAGAGAGGGAGGGAGAGAGGGAGGGAGGGAGGAAGAAAGAAAAGAAAGTGCAGCCTCACAAAACATCATTAACAGTGTTATTCTGATATTATTAAAAATAAGAGCTCTAATCCACAATTATGTACATGTGTACATTTATTGTATAACATTGTTATAACAAATTAACATAAACTGAGTGGTTATAAACAATATAAATCGCTGTCTTACAGTTCTTAAGGTCAGAAGTTCACCATCAGTGATAGTAGGCTAAAGTTAGATATTGAAATAGCTGAATTCCTTTTGGAGACTCTACAAGGTATATCTGCTGTCTTTTCTAGCCTCTAGAAGCAGCTTACCTTCCTTGGCTTATGGCTCCAGTCTCCATCTTCAAAGCCAGTGGCAGTCTCACCTTCCTCTTATAAGGACCATTGTGGGTATATTAGATCCAGGTGAGTAACTCAGAATAACTATTACAGTTTGATTTCATCCCCAGAGTTCATGTTTTAGAAACTTAATCCCTAATGCTACACACTTGGGAAGGAGGTTGGGAAGTATAAATTCTTGAGGTCTCACCATGCAAAAAATGACCTAATAAAAAGGGCTGGTGCAGGCAAAAGTGGGCTCACTCTCATTTCCTTTGCCCTTTGGCCTTCCACACAGTAAGAAAGCCCCTACAAAGCTAATTCCTTGATATGGGGTTTCTCAGCCTCCAGAACTAGGAGCCAATAGATTTCTCTTCACCTTAAATCACACAGCCTATGCCATTCTGTTATAGTAGCATGTTACATAAAAAGGATAATCATGCCCTTAATTCCATCCTAGCAGCTCTGAGGGCAGAGGTAGAAAGATCTCTATGAGTATGAAGCCAGCCTGATCTACATAACAAGTTCCCGGACAGCCAAGGCTACATAGTGAAACCCTTTTCCAAAATAAATAAATAAATGAATGAATAAACAAACAAACAAACAAATAAATAAAGGTCTTATTGATTTTTTTGCATCCATCAAAAACATCAACAACAAAAGAAATGTTTTCTATAGAGGCAATCCACTATTTGGTTGGTCCTTCCTTCAAACTAGAGCCTACTGACTTCTTCTTAAACTGCTCCTCTTATCCCATACACAAACTCAATTTGCTGCCAAATTGCATAACACCTTTTCCCCTTAGCTCACAAGAAGGATGCTACAGACAATATCATATGTATATTCTCTCTCTCTCTCTCTCTCTCTCTCTCTCTCTCTCTCTCTCTCT
>LOEQ01003059.1:159235-176326 GCA_001685075.1 Bramus lutescens | reverse complement strand
CCTCCACCCGACAACCCACTACCCAGCCTGCTCTGAGTCATTGGTTGAATGAAGGAAGGGCAGCCTGAGGGAAATGCACTGAAGAGTGGTGTCCCTGACATTCCTGGTTTTGCTTAGGGAGACAGCTTCAAGGGCAAATTGAAAACTGCTTTCTCATTCTTGTTCTGTGACTGTGTCCCAAATTGTTTCAGGTGAAGGGTAGTTCCTGACCAGGGGGCAAATTTCAAGCAGCCACACTGGAGCCCCACCTATCCTGGCTTGGACTTAACTTTGTAATTCTAGAAAGTGTTATCCAGGAACTCATTCACAACTTTCTTTGATTTATTTTTTAAGTATCAAATAGCCCCAGAAGCCCAATTCCTTCCATTCTTTTGAGCCTGAAGTCCTAGTTTACTCTCTTCTTTCTTTTAAGAGTGGGGCAAATTGTTCTTTAAAATGTAGCCTGAGCTCTCTTCTGATTCACTCAGGGCTCCTTTGTATAGAGCATGTTTTACCTTTCCCTAATCCCAAACAACCACCAAGCTGTTTATAAAACTCAGATGTTGGATTCTTTCTGATTTGGGAAAACCCTAGACAAAATATGAGCTAGACACCTTTTCCAGGCCTCCTGCTGTCCTCAAACCTCCTGTCAGTGACCTTCACTAACCTGCTCCCTTGGCAGAAAATAAACACGCTGGGATTCCCATGGAAATAGAATCACTCTCCTAACCAGTGCAGAAGTAGGTTAGTTGCCGATCTTGGCGGGTATTGGAGACTAAAGTTGCACCTGATTTCTTCAGGAAAACAAAAACTGTAAAAGAAAAAGGTAAATGATGCAAATGTATGGAAGATGATATGCAAAGACCCTTCTAGAAAGTTTCAGTATGCATAAATTGAGAATTTTTTTCTCTTTAAAAAATAAGCTTACCTGCTGTGCACTATTCTGTGCACTGTACAACACATTCAGTCACATCCACTTTCCACAAACAACCTTATTCTATCCATTCGCCTTTGCTTTCTGTCTTGTGGTCAAATAATGCTTTGCTATGCTGGACATCGTCGAATTGATTTCCAGCTGTTGGAAGGCAAAAGTGTATACAAAACGTCAGATTTTTTTTTAGAAAGTCTTCTTTGTATGAATGACTTTGATAAGAGGTGTGTCTTCTGTGTTTCTCGATGATTAGTTGTTTTCTCTGAAGACAACTCTCACCTATGCTGTAAAATCTGCCTGATATCTGGTGCAGTTTCATGCATTTCCTTGTTTCTCGTTTAGTTGGTGATTATGATTATGTTTCAATATAGAGGAAGGAAATAAACTGAGAGAATCAGATACAAAATTACAGGAGTGGCCAAATTGCTTTCACTCATAAACGCTTTCTCATTATTTCAAGGATGGTTATCATTGTTAACAGCATAAAAGCCTGGTTTAAGCTGGCAAGAATAAATCCAGACCAGAGAGCTGAGAAATCATAAGATGCAAATGTGAACCTAACACAATTGATGGGCTGACAGGGTTCTTGCTGCCAATCCTGGAAGCTACATGGTAGACAGAAGTGACTCCTGTGAGGTGTCCTCCGACCTCCACGTGCATCTGTTCATGCGTGAGTGTGCACACATACAAATAATAAATGAAGGTGGTTCATTTCAGAAGACTGAAAAATGAACTATTATTATCAGTGTTGCAATGCCCCAACTGAACTGAAACAGTAAGAATACATTCTCACTGATTTAAATCCTGAAAATGGTTGAGTAGAAGGTCTCATAGGATGTTCCCTCAAGATGAGCAGTGCTCCAATTTTATGTGGTCTGATTCTCTACTTGTAGGTGCCTCTTCTGTAATTCCTGGAAGATGTGATTTGCCATGCAGGGAGTGATAGCAATTACTACATTTCTCCTGTGGGCTGGAGCTAATGTTCACTCTCACCTTGCTTCTTACAAAGCCGTGCAGCAGACATCAATCGTCATTCCTGTGCAGCCTGTCTGCAGCCTTAATTGGAAAATAACATACACCAGAGCTTAGAGGCAGAGTGTGAGATGCTATACATTTTTGATTGTTTGTGGTGAGAAACAGTTAGTTCCCCCAGAAATTGTGCAATAGCTTATGTGCCATGAACCAAAATCTTAGAGAGCCAAGACTTTTTCTGGTAAAATCTTCCAAATTTGTCTTTCTGAGAAAATTTATACTTATGTTATTGGATACACACAGGATTCTTCCAGATTATCCCTTAATTTTCTGGGAGCTTCCCACCTTGGCTCACCTTGCCATGCTTACTTCATGCTGTCTCCTTGGCTGTTTATTTGGCATTTGGTGTAATTAGCTGCTGACAGTACAATGAGAGATCATAGTTAAACAGGAAAACATTGCGATTTATGACTTATCGTTGATTAACTCTTTGCTCTTTCAGTGCTCTTGTACATTATTGTGCAATAGAAAGTGGAAGAAATTAGTCCCGTTTCAGGAGAACAGGACATTTACTGAATACCCACTGTGTTTCAGGCAGAGCTCCCAAAACATTTTCTTGTTTTATCTTCAAAACATACCTGAAAGGTATTATTGTCGCCACTTAAAAATGAAGAATCTGAAATTTGGATTATATAATTGTTTAATGTAACACAGCTCAAAAATGATAGAATATGGATTGAAATCCAAGTTTGTCTTTTTCCCATTAAGTTTGTCTGTCTGTCTGTCTTACTTTTCCTACAGGTGTGCACCTGTGTGTATAAGCTAGAGGTTGATGTCAGGTATTCTGTATCCTCTCCCACTGAACTGGATCTCATCAATTTGGTTAACTGGATGGTCAATGAGCTCCAGGAATTCCTGTCTTGACTAGTAGACCGGTCCTGTGGTTACAGACGTGCCCCACTGTGCCAAATTTTACATGTATGCTAGGGGTCCGAACTCAGGTACTTAGACACTTTAAAGGCTGGGACATGTCCCCAGCCCAAGTCATTTCTTTAGAAACAATAGAGCTCTATGTTTCACAAAGAACTTTGCCCTATGTTATCATTTTTCACATTCCTAACAACTCCATGAGGTATGTGTTGTTGTTATAAGGAAGCTGTCAAACACTTATAGCCATGGGATGGGCCTTGATTTATGAGACCAAGTTTCTCAGCTTTCCCATGACACCACTGAAGCCTGAGAGCAAACCAGTTCCTCTTTAAAAAAAAATGCAGATTATTTATTTTTATTTTTTTGATTTGTGTCTTCTCATTTATCTACAACTCTCTTGTGTCTATGTCTTGTGTACTTGGATAAATAATACATGAGAATCACAGCTGCAGACATAGCTCTTCTCCCTAGACAAAGGCAAAACTAAAGAGACCAACCAGTGAGAGATGGTGTGGTAGAGAACTTAGGTGAGGGCCACACACTTGTAGCCATGAATAGAAGTCTCAGAAGGCAGACATTAGAAAGTGTATACACAGAGCCATCTTTATATTGTTGCACTTATGATGTTATTAGATGCTTTTGACAAGTCTTATTTGGTAAAGAACTGTTGGCCCAAGAAAAGGCTCATTAAAACATTGAGAGTCAGGTGGAGAAAAGTTCTGGACGCAAGGGCAACAGGCTATCATAACAAATGAAATCTAGTTATGCCTTCCAGGCTTCTTTTCCCTTTTATTCCCTCTTCTAATCACAGACACCTAATAAAGGCACTGACACCAAGGTGTGAACAACTGCCATGCTTACTTCTTCAGCAGGGCTACATGAGCACAAGTGGACCCCAAGTGTTGGAATGTCATGGAGGGGGCTCACTTGAGTAGGGAGCCGTTTCTGTTGCTCTTTAGTCCTGTCAGGTGGCTACTTCCCTAAATTTACTCATATTCCCTTTGGAACACTCCATTCGATATAGCTTTCATCAATGTATATTGATTGGGCATAATTTGTGATAGGCACTGTACCAAGTGCTGGGGACCTGCTCGTCAGAAAATGCAGAAAATACACAAACTCCAGGAAGATGGTACTATAATTTACGGGGTTCAGGTTGTTAACACCGACTTCCATCACTTGGACGAAGGGTTCTGTCCTCTGAAAAAGAACTCAGAGCAGATATGGTATAGAAGGCTCGTGCATTTGCTGATGGAATAACGGAAACTGTAAACAGAATTTCTGCAATGGATATTGTGGTGCAGGCTCCCCCCTTTCTCTCTTTTTCCTTCTGTCCCTTTCTCCATTCCCACCTAAATTATCCATGAGAACTGAAGTGGGTTTACAGAGAAATCAGACTTCTAATCACACAACATAGGCCTTGTTACCCATTTGCTACTTGTATGCCTCTGAGGTTCATTTTCTCTGTCAGGAAAGTGAGAATAGTACCTTTAAGTATGGATACATTAGGTGCTCAGTAAATAGAAGCGTTAGAATCATTACCGTCTAGGTCCTTCATACATAATTCATTACCTTTATAGTACTGAAGATGTTTTCTTAAGGAACTTTTGAGGGGTATATGGTATTTATACTAATTCTGTACATTTCCTATCCCATTGCTTTACTTAAAGGAAGGGATTTTCGTAGCTTGGGTTATTTTGACTGTTTTAAGGAGGCTCTTTGATTAACGGGGTGTTTATATCAACAGGTATGAGCATCATATAGAACACCTGCAGAGTACTCACAACACAAGTCAGTTTCTCTGCCATTGGCTTTGTTCATTCCAGCGCGATGTGGCCAATTGGTGTGACTCAGATGTGCTGTCTTGAGGACAGGGTGGAGCCCATGGCTTATGCTGTTTGACTGTCCTCATCCCAATGAAGTTAAGGTTTGTCAAAAACTTTCAATTATAAGATGAATAATCTATGGAGACCTAAAGATATTACTATAGGAATAACAATGAATTTGAAACTTGCTAATATAGTAGTCCCAGTTGCTTTAACTCTCAACTTGGCTCTCTTAGAGTCATCTGAGAAGAGAGCCTTGACTAAGAAATTTCCTAGCTCAGATTTGCCTGCTGGCAAGTCTGTGGAGGAGTGTCTTGACTATTAATTGATGTAGGAGGGGGCAGCCTATTTACTGCAGGTAGTCCTGAAATATGTAAGAAAGCTAGCTGAGCATAAAGCACCCAGTGAGCCAGCTAGTGAAGCGTTTTCCATGGTTGCTGGCATAAGTGAGCCCCTTGGTAGGAGGTGATGCTATCTGGGAGAGAAAGCAGGTTTGCCTTGGAGCTGCTGACTTGAGTTCCTGCCTTGACTTTGCTCAATGTTGTCTGTGTTTGCAAGCCAAAATAACCCTTTTCTTCCCTAGGTTGTTTTGGCCAGAATGTTTTATCGCAATATACATTTTTTAAAATTGTGATTGATTGGTTAATTAGTTTGATTGGTGAATAAAATGAATAGAAATAGATTGTTTACATTAAATATATGCAATTTTTGTCAACTATACCAGGAAAGAGACAATTTCATATATATGTGTGAAAAAAATCTCTAAATGATTTATCTGTTTTGCTTTGTGGTTTTCTAGAAACCTGTTAAGTACAAATATAAAGTCAGTATGTCTAAACATAACCGTTCCAAGTATTCTTCCTTTCTTAATAAGATTATACATATACTCAAATAGTACTGCCATTGTTCAAGGTATTTATAGAATAGCCTTCAGGGCTACTGACATACTCTTTGAAATAGCCTCAGTTAGGGGAAGTTTTCAGCTTTTGAAGACAGAAGTGATTTTTATAAATCATCAATGGACATTTAGAGTCAAGCCTGGATAATCAGACTGAGTAATTCCACTTGAGGCTAAAGCAAAGCAAAATCTTATAAACATAAAACTTGATTAAAAGATTCTTACACATATGGCATATAAACTGACTTTCAAAACAAATCAAAAGAGAAATTTGAAAATAGCTTCAGACACTGCCAACATCTTTGGAACTGCATTCTCTTCCAAGGTGTGTGCTTAACAAATTTAACTTGTGATTTATTTGTGAAAATTCAGCTTTTTGAGCCGGGCAGTGGTGGTGCAAGCCTTTAATCCCAGCACTTAGGAGGCAGAGATAGGTGGAACTCTGTGAGTGCGAGGCCAGTCTGATTTACAGAGTGAGTTCCAGGACAGTCCAAGATACGCAGAGAAACCCTGTTTTGAAAAACCAAAATAAATAAACACACAAATAAATAAATAAATAAATAAAAATTGGCATATATTGTAAGTATAGAAAAAAAATTGTCCTCGAGGAAATTTACATGTAAGTAGAGGGTATGGCAGTAATCAGAAATAACAAAAATCAAATGCAAAGTATGATGTCATGGTAACAATCTGACAGGCTATCTGGTCTGAAGGACAGTCACAGGAATTGAGGCTTGAACTGAGTCTTGAGGGTAAGATTAGTGAGCTGGCTTATCACAGTAAGTAAGAAGATCCGTGAGAGGACAGAGTGAGCTCGTTCCACTGTCTGGAATTTGGAATAGGTCAGGGAGGGGTGGAAGAAGATAGAAGCAACTGGCGAGCACCAGGCTGCAGGCAGTGAGCTGTGAACAATGCAGGGTTCCACCTGAGCTTTGCTTTCAGGGAGCACGGCCTGGCAGTGCTGTTTCAGGGAGAGCTCTGTGCTGAACAGCTGCCAGTGTCCTTCCTCATGCCAGCCGAGATGCTGTCAGCCACCAAACAGGACCCAGATTTGCTCTGCAAATGCATTGTTAATTCTGCCAGAATAAACTTTTAGCTATAGCATTCTGACTGATGGTGAATTAGACTTCATAGAGGACTGGTGTTGGTACATATATGTTAGCTTTATACTGCCCACTAGCCAGACATTAGTAAATATTGGTTAGTTGCATGAACTGCTCTTAAAACATGCCTCATCTGCCTGTTTATAGTCGCTATAGTAAGAGGAGACCAATGGTGTGGTTTGTTCAAGCCTTTTGAAGGCTGTCGGTGGCAGTGTACAGGTTGGTACAAGCTTCATTCCAGTGCTCCAGGCTACAAGAAGCTCCCCACCTGCTTTCTTCCTCTTGTTGGATTAAATCTATACGTTTGTCTAGGAAACCAGCAAGTCTGGCCACACCACCTTTAATATGTGCTGATTTTGTTATCTAACAGAAGTAAGCAAACAAACCCTAAACCTAAGAATTGTTACCTGTGATTAGTTAACTCTAGGCAGCATCAAACAGCACCGGCAGAGGCAGTCGGCAACGGCTGGAATGTGAACACCATCACAGTGCTGAGTCACACACTCAGAGGTGTGTGCTTCCACTGAGTTAAAGTTGCAGTGTTTGCCATGTAGCTCTTAGCAATACAGAGCCCTCATAACCAAGTGTGGGAGTAATAACAGGACCAACAAATTATCGGGAGCTGGAGACAGAATTCCACCACTGAGGAAACAAACCAAGGCACTAGCTCTAATGGGAGACATGAAATTGGTTCTCTACACATTTCACTGTCCCTTCCAAATATAGATTTTGTTTTCATGTGGTTACTGATGACTTAAAATGTTGGTCACACACATAATAAATTCCTTTGCAGCAGTGTTGTAGGAGGCTGCTCCTTCATTTCCTGGCTGCCTAGACTCCCGAAATAATTACATAGAAACTATGTACATTTGTTTCATATTACATTTGAAACACTGCTTGGCCAATGACTCTAGCATATTCCTAGCAAGCTCTTACATATCAAATTAACCCATTTCTATTATTTTATATTTTAGCATGAGGCTTGTGGCCTACTGGCAAGGTTCAGCTGGTGGCCCATGTCTTTCTCCTGTGGCGGCTCCAAGGCTTCTCCTGACTCCAACTTCTTTCTCCCAGCATTCAGTTCAATCTTCCTCACCTAGCTTTCTACTCTACTCATCATAGGCCAAAGACCGTTTCTTTATTAACCAATGGTATTCACAGCATGCAGAGGGGAATCCCACATCACAGCAGGGACTCTACATGTTATAGTGTCTCTTAGAATGTTTCTCTGGTAGTTTTCTTCTGATTAAACACAATTACAGCTCACTATCATTAACTGTGGATGACAGAGGACAGTGGGAGATGCAAATAAAATATATCTAAGAAGGGTCATTTTTCCTTTTTTAATTATCCTTTTTTGCTTATTCATGTGTATTGAGACAGGGTCTTAATATGTAGATGACTTTAAACTCTCCATACTCTTGTCTCAGCACTCTGAGTGCCGGGATTACATGCATGCATCAACCACGCATGGTTAAGGTTCTCTACTTTGTACCAGTTCCTATGCTAGGTCTTCTGGGTGGCCTACATTGAAAAAGGCAGGTTTTTCTCAAGGGAGCTCAGATCTATCAAAGAACCTAAACTGCACGGACAATAGACTAGCTTATACGAGGGTACTGTATACGAATGCATACACCAGACAGGATGGTGCTTAAGAGACTGAAACTGTCTTTGAAAAATAGAATAAAAACACCACAGTCAGATCTTCAGAATTTATGGGGCTGGGAAGATGGGGTCTCTATTCATAGAAATTTCAAAGTCAGGAAAAATAGGAAGTTTGCCTGTGAGCGTGTCATTTGGGAAACGAATTATATACCATGGGTATGATTTCCTAGAGATAGGTGGAAATCTTTCTAGATAAAATTTGAGACCAGTGATGTGGTTGGACTTGTAGCTGTAGTAGTAGAGGTTGTGGATCAAGAAAAACTACAGAGAGGTGTTGGGGAGATCATTGTCTGTGTAATGTGCTTCCTGAATGTGTGATGACCTAAATGGCCTGAGTCAGAAACCCCAAGATCCGCATAAAAGGTGGATGAAGTGTGCCCCTGTGGGAGATGGAGGTTGAGGCAAGAGAGTTGCTGAATGCCTGGGAGGTAGACAACCTGAAGGATGCAGTAGCAACAAGAGAGACCCTGAGTCACTCCAAATGTGTGGGAGGAGCTTAGACCTGAGGTTGTCCTGACCTGTACACACACACGCACACACACGTACACATATGCACACGCATGCATACACACATGCACACATGCTGGCACACACCCAACAGAACCCATCCAATGACACAGATAGGAAAAGAGGAGCACTGAGAACTTTTACAGATAGGAGAAGACAGAGTAGAGGAAGTCATATTAAGACCCTGAAGGAATGGTCTAAACACTGTGGAGAAACCTGGGTTCACAGTGTGGAGTGATTTAGATAGGGTTTCAGAAAGAAGCTGAGCTGCTGAGGTTTACAACAGAGTGCTCTAAGAGGATGAAGACAGAAGAATAAATTCCAGTTTAGTGATTAGAAGGTGACAGGTGAAGGAGTTCTTCAGTAGAATGTATACGTCACATTAATTATTGAAAATTTGCCGACATTTATAAGACTAATGACGTGAAGATGAGACCTTTTCATTTAGGTCAACTACTCAGTCCCTTAACGTCGGGGAAGTAACACACTAACACCACTTGGCAAGGCTATCCGAGGTGTTCTCACACACAGTAGTGTAAACCTATCCTTGAGATAATGGAGTGCCTGGTCTTTACATTTGTAACTCACACTTGTTAATATTGTGAATAGAAACTGCATATCACTGGGTACAGAAGTGGATAGTGTCTAGACTCAATCTCAAATCACATCAGATACGTTTCTGGTTCCAGGGGCTGAGCATGTGAAACCACTCCAGTTAGTTTTTAATTTGTCTTGATGGGCTGATGACTCTCCTGACTGTGTACTTCTGTTTAGACCCTGAACTTTCCCACCAGTGGTGTCTTGAGTGGCTGAAGATGATAATGGAATGAAGGCTACAAGACCCTGTGGCAAACATCTTCATTTGCTTTCTTTTGTAGGATTAAGAGTTAGTTATGGAAATAAAGACAGCAATGCCTACATCTTTTATTTCTTTACTGTTTTCTACCTCTCAAAACCCATTTGTAAACATGTTCTCATTTAATTTCAAATGGCATGGATAAACAGAGGTCTTTGGAATAAGAATAAGGAGGCAGAAAGAATATGGGATTATTTAGTTATGAATTTTTTCTGCACCATTGGGAATGCTATCTTCTTTTTCTGGCAATATTTTCCTTGTCAGTAAAATAAAGATATTCAGTAAATATTATTTCTATGCATCTCCTTTTTAAAAAAGGAGACAAGATCCTTCAATGCAGCTGAGGCAGTTTGAAAGAAAATGGCCCCAAGGGAGTGGCACTATTAAGAAGTGTGTCTTTGTTGGAGTAGGTGTGGCTTTGTTGGGGCAAGTGTGTCACTGTAGGAGAGAACTTTGTGGCCTCATATATGCTTGAGTCTGCCAGTGAGGCAGACTACTTTTTGTTGTCTGCAAGTCAAGATGTGGGATACTTGGCTACTTCTCCAGCACTATGTTTGCCTGCATGTCACCATATTGCACCAGAAAGATAATGGACTAAATCTCTGAAAATATAAGCCACCCCCAATTAAATGCTTTTCCTTTGTAAGAGTTGCCGTGGTCTTGGTATCTCTTCATAGCAATAGAAACCTAACCAAGACGGTAGCCCACCTTGGGTTTAAACTTGTTTTATCTTCTTTAGGAAGATGACTACTGGTGTGTGCTACTGTCATAAAGAACTGGCCTTCAGTGTAGCCCAGACTGGCTTCAGACTTTCCAGTCTTCTGTCTTTTTTTTACTAGTCCTAATACATGTACCACAATCCTCTACAATGCCATTTTAATATATTTGAATATATGTATACATTTCAACACATAGATGCATATATATGTTGTTGAAATAAGCTTTTTTACGCTATATATCCTGATCACTTTCCCCTCCTCTAACTCTTCCCATATCCTCCACAACTGCATGCCTTTGTGTCTATCTCTTTAGAAAACAAACAGGCAAACAAACAAAACCTAAACAAACCAGAATTTAAAATACAAAACAAAAATAAAAATAGAAAATGAGAAAAAGCTCAAGAAACACATACAAACAAAACCTATAAAAATACAAAATCAGAAGACATAATATACAAACAGAAAAAATAGTAAGACAAAAAAATGTCCCAACAAAAGCAATATGAGACAAAAAGCCTACAAAAATACTGCTGAGTTCATTTTGTGTTAGGCATCTGCTGCTGCCCTTAAATGTGGTTTATATACCCAGTGGGATTGCCATTCTTCTTAAAAATTATTTTCTTTCCTTTGCTTCCTTTTTCCATTTTTTTCAAATCCTGTGTGCTCATAAAAACTCAGCAATTAGAAATTCCCAATATCTGTGAGAGTCCTGACACTCATTGAAATTAATATTGAGTGTGGAATTAACACTTGTGTTAGTAATGTGTCTTGTTGGAGCAACATACCTGACAAAACCCATTTAGGGTAGAAAGAGTTTGTTTAGGCTCGCAGTTTAAGAATGTGACAGACAGCGTGGCGACAGAAGTGTGAAGTGGCTGCCACACGGCACCACAATGAGGAAGTAGGGGGTGATGAGTTCTAGTGCTTGGCTTCCATTTATTTAGTCCAAGTGTGCCACCCCAACTCCCAGGATGGGTATTTTCAATAGGTAAAATGGCTCTTCCTAAATTAATTAAGACTAGATAATTCCTCACAGGTGTGTCCTGAAGCTGTATCCTAGGTGATGCTAGGACCTGTCAATCAAAGTTAAGGCTGGCCAATTAGAGTGGTCTGATTTGTACTGGTAAGTCTTCTCCCTTTCAACTTGACAAGAAAGTCCCCACTGAGTGGATTAACAATTTAGAGTAGTCGAAAGAGAACCCAGGATATTGAAGTTAAAAGAGGAGAATGGAAAAGTCATTCATTCATAAATTCTCTCATCCAGCCATTCGTTTAGAAGCTACTGGTGTTGCTGCAAATTAGATAATGTACTGGGTGTGTAACGTAGAATAACTTTGGTGAAGTATTTTCTGATGCAGGAAGAGGAAAATAAATACTCCTTTGAAAGAAAAGTTTTTCCTGTAGTCTTGAAACCACTCTACTATTGAAGAAGAGCTTGCTGCCAATCAGATCTGAAGAGATGCAGAGGCAAAGGGATCCCAAAGTAAATTCCTGAGGGATGGGCTATCACTGAGCACTTCTGCCTTCCTCAGGAATAGAGGTGGATCTGGGGAAGAGAGGCTGAAGAAAGGGGCTCTAGTGGATTCTCAGAATGAGTGGTGGCTGGGCAGACTATCCTTGCCCCATACCTGTGAGGTTTTACAGGAGTGTTAGAGAAAACCCTGCCCAGTACCTAACTAAAAACAATAAAAATGTTTAGGAATAAATTAAAATATCTTTCATAATATTTTAGTGAGCAATGACACATTAAAACAAATAAAACAAACAACAACAACAACAAAAAGAAACAAACAAAAACAAAACCAGGCTTGGAGGACTATGCTTCAAATAGTGTTAATTCAACGCAAACTTAAAAGAGAAAAATTGTTTCTTGAATCACAAACCACAGTTTCTGTAGAACCAGAATTTTTTTTTTCTCTGAAAGCTCTTGCATAAGAATTGTTTGGAGTTAGGTGAGGGATAACAGGTTCACAGCCCAAAGAACATTGTGTCTCTGGGTTATCATAACACTAATTACCCGTCCAGTCCTTTAGCAGGGATTTCCTGGAAAATCCCCTACTTCTAATAAGCAGTAGAGACTGTGAATGGGAAGCCTACATTTGGAAAGTTGTCTTGAGAAGAAAGTACATTGATAACAGAACCCAGGATGGCTGTGAGCTGGCAGAAGCGAGATAATGTTGGTTGTGTTGACAGTTGACAATTAGAGCCAAGGACATGATGCCTTTGAGACATTTGCTCTGAAGCTGGGTATATTTTTTGCCGGGTACGTTTAGGGGTAGTGGCAGAAATGATTGTCTGCCCTTGCATCAATAAAAAGGACACAGCCTCCACAGGATTCAAAGTTAGGCTGGCTCAACTCTTGGCTGATGAAGTAAGTGATCACCACTAGGGACTGCTCGGGGTTATTGGAGCTAAGTCTCCACAGGTCTCAGGTCGCTATGAATCAGTACTTGTAAGATTCCACAAACAGTAAGGAACAAGAAATACTGGTTTTCGCCAGGTCTTGGAGGTTGAAAACTTCAAGTCCTCTCTGGGAGGAGGCGGGACTTAAAATAAACAGAAGGCAAACACACCTGCCTCAAATGGAAGTTCACAGCTCTATTTTGATGGGGTAGAAATGCTTAATTCAAGAGCATTGAAAATGAATCGAGGTGGGTATTATGTATTTTAATAAGACAAAATAAAACCCTGTCAAATAATAGTGGTTAGTGTATTAGAGACTTAGAACATATGCTTTTAAAGTCTATTTTAAAATAATCTTGTATTGATTATAAAATTATTCTATCACTCATCACCTTCAAAACTAACATTCTTTTTTTTTTTAAATTAAAACTTCTTATTCTTTGGCAGTTTCATGCCACTGAAGAAAATTGCTCCCTCTCCAACAATAATAAGCTGTCAATATTCCCTCAAGGAGAATTGGTGTCTCATGAGACCCTCTCTCGCCCACCAGGGATTGTAGATGGGCCTTATCTTGTGCTGATCTTGTGCAATTAAGCATAGCTGTTAGGAGTCTATGAGGGTAATGGCCATATCCTTTCTAGAAGACAGTGTTTCAGAGAATTCACCTCCATCCTCTAGCTCCTACATTCTTTCCACTTCCTCCCCAAGCCTTGAAAATGGTGGTATAGATGTTCCATTTAGTGCTAAGTACTCAGTCCCTTAGTCACAGAGCTTTAAACATTTGTGAGCCTGGTATTAATCATCACCCACTGCAAAGGAAAGCTTCTTGACCCAGACTGAGAAAAGCACTAGTCTATGGATATAAACACAAATATTTAGGAGACAGTTTGGTAATATGCCCATTTATTAAAACAACAGTAGCTGGTCCTTTCCTCCAACCCCCAGAGCCTGTGACCTTCCCAGGCATGGGCTTTTGACCAGTCTTACAATTCTAGGTATTCCTTCCTGTGAAGCCTAAATCCAAAGAAAGAGGTTGATTTATTCCACAACAGTCATACCTCCATTGCACCAATGGGCACATCGTGCATGACAGTTCGGTTGTTGCTTGCAGGGTTCGCAGATGGGCGAGGAGGACCACTGCTGATTTCTCCCCTAGCAGCCTTCACAGCACCCTCCTGTACAATGGAAATTGGCTGGCAGGGGAAATTCTCTTTAAGAAAATCCAAGTTTCTTTAAATTTATCTTCCCAATCAAAAAACAACAACAACAAACTAAAGACATAATGAGTTAAATACATTTTTTCACATTTCAAGCAATTCTTATTTTAAAAGGGTATACAAAAATGTCCATATTTATTTTTTTAATGCTTTGGGGGGATGATAAACAAATTGATAGTCCTGGTGCCTGTTGTTGGTGTTGTTGTTGCTGTTCCTGTACTGATAGGGTAGACCCTGCAATTTCATGCATAGCACATGGACTCCTGGGATTAGGGATATAAAAGTTGATCTGTGGGAACAGAGCTTTCTGGAGGCATGCATAGCATGTTAGCCTGACAGTAGAGCTGACCTCTACTCCCTGCCTTTCACTTCAGGGCAAAGAGAAGCAGTTGCTGTCAGAGGGGCTTCTCATGCTCCATTGTAAGCATCCAAGACAGGCGTGCCCATGATCATCAGCTGCCAGGATCTCGGAGAGCTACAAATTAACCCCTGTAAGGCATTTGAATACTTAACTGGATTTTAAACAGAAGCAAGCTCTTAGAGCTTGCTGTTGCACCCTGGGGCCCACCTCTCCCTTTAGTAGGCTAGGAATGGAGACAATCAAAAGTAAGCACTTTTTTTTCTTAGCTCACTGTTTCCATTTCTAGAACAACTTCCATATAAATAAGCACTGCTATTCCCAGTACACTTAACACTGGTATTTTAGTTGGCCTAGTCATTTCAGAGTTTAAAGCAGTTAATATTCTGTTAGGCTTCAATCAAAGATGACTGGTACCTGAGAACTGAAAATGGAGGATGTAGAGAACAGTTAAGATCTTTGTAACGCCAACCAAACATGTGTGCCTTTTCTCTTAGGTTTAGCTTCTCCAGTTTCATACAGCTTTCGACTAATGGGCATGCCACCCAGATGCCTTACCATGACTCTCTGAGTTTCAGAGGTGGGTCTATAAAAATCAGTTTACTTTACTTTTTTTTTTTTTTACTGTATCTGCGTGAATATGATTCATGTATGCATGGATGCCCACAGAGGCCAGAAGAGGGTGTTGATCCCCTAGAACTGGAGTTACAGATTATTATGAGCTACCATGTAGATGCTGGAAACGGAACCCAGATTCTCTGCAAGAGCAGCTAGTGTTCTTAACCTCTGAGCCATCTCTCCACCCCTGTTTTCTTTTTTTAAAAAAATAAAAACTTAGCATGCATTTTTGGTTCTCTGAAACATTTTAGTAATAATGTAACAATCCTTATTTTTAATTAGGAATCTATAATGATAAAGTGATGTGTGATTTCCCTCTGTATGCTGTGAATACCATTGGTTAATAAAGAAATCTGCCCTGGCCTGTGATAGGGTAGAGTGAGGTGGGGAAAACTAAACTGAATGTTGGGAGAAAGAAGGCAGAGTCAGAGAGAAGCCACATAGCCCCACCAGAGACAGACGTTGGACAGAATGTTACCTGGTAAGCCACAGCCATGTGGCAATACACAGATTAATGGAGATGAGTTAGTTTAGGATAAAAAGCTACCTAGAAATATGCTTAAGCTATTGGCTAAACAGTATGGCAAATAATATGGTTTCTGTGTGATTATTTTGGGGCTGAGTAGCCAGGAACAGATAAGCAGCCCCTTACTACAAATTGGTGCTCCGATGTGTGCTAGCTAAATTCACATAAAGCCTGAAAGGGCTTGGAAAGGAATTCTAGACACTAACAAACAAAGTTTGGCCACATTTTTTTTCCCAGGTGGGCTCTGCTTGCTGGCAGCATGCTGCAGCTCCTTTAAGAGAGGTTTTCTTGATTCAGCGATAGCAGAGCAAAAAGCCATACAGCTTTGAAACAGCAGCTTTCTGGGTGGTGCTGCCAGTGTGAACTCTGGCTCTTTCAGGAGGCTGAGTATTTAAATGGGGTTTGTGGGCAGTGTGCTGCAAGCTCCTAGGAGGCAGCATGGGCCAACTGGTTGCCAGAGCTGAGATGGTGAGGACAGCTCCCACCTGGCAGTCTCAGAGGCAGTGAACGAACTTCTGCCATGTCAGACTGGGCTGAGCAAGCAGGCAGGGTTGTATTTACCCTAGCAATGCTGCTGCTTAGGTTTTTAAGAAGTGCTTAGCATTTTAAGAAGCTGTCCTGGTTAGAAAAGGATTACAGATATGTAATAAGGACAGATTCAGACATAAAAGACCTCTAAATGAGACACCGTGTGTTTAAAAAATGTATGGAGGTTTGGGAGAGAGAAGAAAAAGAGTAAAGAGACAGTAAATATAATATAAAAGAATATAGACAGTCATAGGTTAATGGAGTAAATATAATAAAATACATATTAAACTTGTAGAAAAAGTAATAGAGTAAGAAAAATGAGCCATGTAAAGATGGAATATATACAGAAAGTCTGGATTATGTATTTTATTGTGTTTTCTTTAAATGTTTTGACTGAGAGACATTTCATTGTATGGGCTGCTAAGCGAAACCAGCATAGATTATTTTAAGGATATCTTGTCTTCAAAATTTGGGCTAAGGATTTGTGGCTTTGGAAAAGAGGTTCTTCTTTTGTTTCCACAGAAGATGAGAACTTATGGATTAATTCCAGACTAATGTGGTTTGATGGACCAAGACCCCATGAAAGGTTGCCATGAACATCCCTAAAAATTACTTCAACCAACAAAAAGCAGGAAGCAGTTTGGAGAGAACTATGCCCATATTCCCAAATATTGTTTATAAATGCTTGTTTACATTTAAAGAGGGATATGCTATAGATATTTGCACTGGTATGGATATTGGTTTATTGATACAAATTTAAGATCAGTTTTGTTATATGTATATTTTGTTCTTGATTAAGGTATTGTGTTTGTGCAACTCATTTAAAAATGTAATGTATAATTAAGAAATATAGATTAATAGAGAATCATCTATAATCATCACGCTTGTAGTCATGTTAGGTTTTTTATATGTACAGAGATATATTTCAGATAGATGGGTATTCATCAAACCCTTTCAAAGACCTACAGAATATGGCATTTAAAATGTTTTAAGAACTTAGTACTTTTCATGACAATGAGACACATCTGCTCCTGGCAGCACCAAGCTACTTCAAG
>LOEQ01003059.1:138456-151151 GCA_001685075.1 Bramus lutescens | reverse complement strand
GGAATTGAACTCAGGACTTCTGGAAGAGCAGCCAGTGCTCTTAACCACTGAGCCCTCTCTCCAGCTTTCATCCAGTATTTTATCACAGTAATAAAATTAGTCCAGGTGGGATGGTGAATAGTAAAAGTATCCTGTAAAGAATATTGCACGAGGATGTTGTCTATATGAGGAATTTATTATCTAAACAGAGAATCAGTGGTCCACAGGAGACTGATATCTACCTTAAAGAAAAGAAAATTGCTGTAGATTCTTTGAAGGGTTGAGTGTATTTCCTATAATAATTTAAAAAATGTGTATGGGTGTATCTCTTAAACGCCACATGCGTTCTAGTGCCCTTGGAGGCCAGAAGACAGTGTTCAATCCCCTAGGACTAGAGTTACAAATAGTTAGCAACTGCCAGCTGGATGCTGGGGATTGAACCAAGGTCCTCTGGAAGAGCAGCCAGGGCTCTTGACTGCTGAGTCAAGACTAGCTGTGGTTTTGACTTTTTCTAAAGGAAAACCATAGATTTCCTATAAAGGAGACATCTGACATATGAATATGAAATAATGAAGACATTTTTGCTTCTTCTCTTTTAAATTTTGAGACATGGACTCACCATTTAGACAGGCAAGCCTTGAACATAACAGTCCTACTGCCGCAGTATCCCACATATAAACCACGCTAGTCTCGAACTTGTAACAAATCCTGCTGCCTCAGTATCTCACAGTATCCAAGGGCAGACCCCAGCAGGCTCATCCTCTTTGTGCTTTGTTGATTCTTCTTTCTCCTCTGCCTCTCAGCTAAGGAGGCACAATGAGCAGCAGACTGATTTGGGTGCGACTGGAACAAAAACCACATTCTCCCTTAGTGCAGGTTACGAAGACCCAGGAGTGCTGACCTAGACTGCAGGTGGTAAAGGCACGACAGAGTGAGGGTCGGATCTACTAAAGAAGATTAAAGACTAAACAACACCGTCACACAGCACTGCTATCAAAAGGAAAGCACGGGAGAAGTTTTTCAGTTTGATCAAACTATCCTCTGGGGCTGAAAAAAAGAATGATATTGGAAAGAGAAAGTTTATGCATAGTGGGGGAAATTAAAATATGAAATAAAATAAAGTTATTTTGTTGCTACAATCTTCTAGCCTAGGACTGGAACTGCTAAGGTCAACTGCTGGTAATTTTAAAGTATTTATTTGCTTATTTATTGCGCATGTGTGTATGCATGTCCTATAGAATGTGAGTGGAGGTTAGAAGACAAAGTGAGATATTCACATGGGTCCCAGGGGTGGAACTCAGCCTGTCAGGCTTGGTGGCAGGGCCTTCACTTTGTGCGTTGGCTAATTTTGTTTGTAAACTTGACTGCATCTGGAATCATCTAAAACGCAAGCTTCTGGGCACACCTGTGAGGGATTTTTGTACTTGGATTGTTTGAAGCAGGAAGACCCACGCTAAATCTGGACCATTAAAGTACAAAGGAGAAAGGAAACTTTGATTTCTGTCTGCTTGCCCTCACTCTTGCGGGCAAGTGAGCTACCCCATTGCTGTGGCTGATAGTAAAGCCAACTTCTTCAGGGTCCCAACACAGACTGAACAGTAGGAGACTTGCGCCCTCAAGGAATGATCAACTTCTTGGCCTTTCCATCAAGTGGCAACCATTGTTGTACTACCCGGACCACACACATGATGTGTCAGTCTAATCAAGGAGCATGTGTGTGTGCGTGCATATTCTACCAGCTCTGTTTTATCAGAGAGTCCTGACTAACACACTTGCCGAGCCACCTCACCAGTCTCTGGATGTTCTAACTACACATAACCAGTAAATTCTCTCTCTGTCTCTGTCTCTTCCACTCTGAAGTTTCTGCAACAGGATTGCCAATTGCATACAAAGGACTCCGGATCCATCCTTGGGTATTGTAACTGGGGTACCATGTCCCATTGACCTGGTATCTAAGAAGAGGCAGAAAAAAAAAGCCTTTTTGATTTTTTCCGCATCAATAATGATTGGCTGTTCCTTTGGTGGGGCTCATCATGCTTTCCATGATGGAGAATATGAATCTGTAGGCGGTGTTTTATTGAGCAAATATTTTAATTTTAAAAATCCATGTGAAAAATCAAATGTATGATGCAAATGTATGATGTAAAATGTTCAAAACAAAGAAACATGTTTCAATTTATGGGAACACAGTTATGTTTGTAGCTCTCTAGAAATGCTCAATTAATGCTAAAAATACTTTGATAGATCAATCATCTTAATCTTACTAAAACAAGATTTTCTCAGCACAGGAATGATAGTTATGAGACCTTGGTTAGGGAGATTTCCTTCTGCAGAGCACAGATCCTCCTCCAAGTAGTTTTGTTTACTGAACATTTTGAAATTTTGCAGAACTCGTGCTGTGACCACGGCCAGAAGGTCCATTCCATATACACAAGGTCAAGGCAACTGAAGGCTAATGTGACAGCTCCCTTTTCCTTGACAGCGAGCTGATAGCAAAAAGATCAAATTCAGCAGGGATGAATTCATTTGGCATAAATGTAAAACTGTTTGTGGATGTGCACCCTAACATGGAATGAACTCAGGAAAAGCTGGATCCTCTTTGATAGCAATTCATGTTAGAAAAAACAAGTATTAGAAATGTGATAGGGGCAGGAAGTGTATGGGAAATCTCTGTCTTCACCACTCAAGTTCACCACGAGCCAAAATTTGTCCTTAAAAAATGTCTATTGTTTTTTCAAAAACAAATCATTAGTTGACCCTAACTTACTGTATAGAAAAGGCCATTAAACACCCTGGTGCAATTCAAGGCAGAAAAATAAACTAGAAGTGATCCATAAGCAGCCTGGACTCAGGACTGGGTGTGTGTGGTGACGAGAGATGGTCACAGATCACATCTTTCTTCTCTGCTATTTGTACCACGTCTGGGTGTCACTTTGAGAAAAGAGAAATGACGAGTTGGAAACTTCCTGTTGAGGACAGTTGTCCCAGATAGTTTTTTGTTGTTGTTGTTTCCAAAAGATCCAGAGCTACCATGATTGCATAGACCAAAGGGCCAACTAGATGTCTTTAGATATTTGGAAGATTTGTATCGGAATAAAAGAAAACTTTACACAAAACCTTACAGCTTTCAAGGACCCTTTAGTCTTACTGTTTAATTCTTATTTTGACTGGGAGGGAACCAGGAAGACATTGTTCTCACCTTGTTCTCCCATTGTTCTCAAAGATACTAACTTCACTTTGTTCAAAATAGCAAGGAGGTTCAAAGAGGAGAATGTTGGTCTCTTGTTTAATTACAGAAGACACCTTTAGTCTGTGAAGGTGAACCTGGGGCCAACGGGTGTTCTTAAAGCAGAATACAGTAAATTCAATATAAACAAACACAAAACAAACAACCCCCAAACAAGAAACAAAACAAAATAAAAAACAGTAAGAAGCCAAGTGTGGTGGCAAATATTTATAATTTCATCACTGGGGAACCTGAGGCAGGAGGATCACAGTTTGAGGGCAACCTTGGTTACAAAGTAAAACCCTGTCTCAAGACAAACAAAGCAGAAAGTGCTCTCTAACAAGGGAAGGAGACAACCCACCCCAAGCCCCGCACCTATGAACTCTGTCAATGGTACTTTTTCAGGATAAATTAGATACTCTATAGTTTAGAGACGGAGAGACAGTAATAAAAAATAAGCTGCCTGGGCCAAAGGCTAAACCCAAATAACCTCAGAGATTCATGAAATCTGATGCTTCTGCAGCCTCGAGTGTCCCCATTTTTACTGTGTCTCTGAAGCGCATGGCTGGATTGAGGCTTGTAACTATGGAGACTGATGTGACTTACTGCTGAGAAGGCTCAACACCAACAGATCTGAGGGAAGAGCAAAACCAAGGAATCAGAGGAAATGTTAAAGGAAGGCAAACATGAACAAAAGGGAGAAAGAAGCAGTTGAAATATGAGGCCTGATGCTTTCTCTAACCATTACTTCTCTGTCATCTATTTTTCTCCTATATAATAATGTCCTCCCCATTTAGAAGACGACCTTCCCATTAGCTCTACTAGCCCAGAGCCTACCCTCTACCCAGAGCATTCTTAACCCACCCTTCTCTGACTAGGAGCATCTGAACCATGCCCATATGCAGTGTGTTACCTTGACCAGAAGATTTTAATTATCTTCTACAGGGTTGTCCCTTGTGACTGTGTATTTTGTGCTCAGTTCAAGGGCTCCTGGCCAAGGGGTCATGTGTGGCTGAGAACGGGCTCACGGTCTTCTCTCCATTCCGATAGCCGATCTGAAAGGGGCGGCCTTCTCAGATTCCTGTAAAACACTAGGTAGATCAACATGGTTCTGAGTGTGCTCTGAATGCTTCCTTGGATTCGCCATCTCTTCCCAGGCAGCTTGTGTGTTCACTGAGCTACAAAATAGGAGGAAGCGTTTTCTCAGAAGGTGAAGTACAGACAAGGCAGGCTGCAAAAGGGAGAGAAGGGAGAAGGCCTGGGGGAAAGGAGCATGCAAAAGAGGTAAGAAACACACACACAGTCTGAGCTCTGCCTTTCTTTCTGTACTCTCATGGCAGATTGATTTCCTATGTCAAGTCAGCCTGCTGATTGCTAGTCCTCTCCCAAGACTGTTAAGCATAGGGAGGAAGGGCCTCCTCGTAGGTTGAGGGGCTGGGGGTCTTGTTGGTTTTGTTCTCAGTGTTTGGGTCCTGCTGGTTACCAAAGCTGGGCGAAGGGATTGAGCGATAAGGACAAGGATCTGCATGGAAATGGAGTCACAAAAGAGAAGCAACAGAGTCCTTTTGGGAAGTAAAAGGCATATTTCACTGGCTCATGTTTGGGGGACCTCAAGAAAGCCCTTTGCCATCCTAAACATCCCCATTCACTTTTTAGATTTATACCATTACTTGGGCACAGTCTTGTCTTGTGCACACATCTGTGGTGATCTCATATTAGATTCTTGGGACAATGGTGGCCCGCCTCAGCTTCTTACATGTCATTTCTCTCATTTCAGAGCCAATGTAAATGGTGCACATGACTTAAGAAGAAACCTCGGGCTGCCTTGTTTCCTTCCTCAAACTTCCCTACCTCAAACCCCAAGCCCCAAATACCATCCACTCAGCACTTCTGAGGAAACTGGAGAGGAACCGATTCTTCTGAGATGCGACTGCTTCTAAGGTTGGTTGCAGAAAGAAAAAGATAGGAAAAGAAAAATGCCCAAAGCATGGAACTTTAAGAATTGCCTTTTGAAGGGCAGTGTTGGCACACACCTTTAATCCCAGAATTTGGAAGGGGAGGCAAAGGCAGGCAGATCTCTGAGTTCAAGACTAGCCTGGTCTACAGAGCAAGTTCCAGGAAGGACACCCAAGGCTACACAGAGAAATTATATCTTGAAAAGAACAACACAACACAACCCAAAACAATAACAACAACAGAAGAATTGCCTTTGGTTTTAGGTGGTAAGAAAACTGGATCCAGTTGCCAAGATAGTCAAGACCCATCATCTGGGGTGGGCTTCAGAGGCTTACAGGAAATGGAGAACATTGCTGATGGAATTCCTAAGGAGCAGCTGAGCACCTTCCCTGCTTGCCATGAGCACAGACCTCATTAGTAATGCCAAGCAACACAAATGAATTCACAGTGTGGTGTGTTAGAAACAGATAGCAAAGCAGAGCAGGAGACCCGTGCCTTCAATAGTCCTCTTTGATTTGTTTGTTTGAATATATCCATATATATATATATATTTGCTTGAATATATCTATATCTATATCTATAACTATATCTATCTATATATATATATATATCCTGCTTTTGAATTCCTACTGCTCATGTAGGGTCACTTCTGCCATTCCAGTACTCTGATGGAGGGAGGCAGGTAGATTGGCAGGGCTTATTAGCCACCAGCCTAGTTCTCTATTCGGTGAGTGATCCTGTTTCAGGGAAATAAAAGTCAAAATGATGGAGCAAGACATCTGACATCCTATTCTGGCCTCCCCACGGGCTCACAAACTTGCTTACATAAACATTCCAAATGTATACCACATATGCTACACTGGTATAGAGACAGACCGACACACAACATGCACACACAGATATGAGGTAGTGGAAATGTCCTCAAGCGTATGGAGAATTATTCCTTCTCTCCTGGGGTGTGTGGTCAGTGGTTCTTTTTTGTTTATTTGTTGGTTGGTTGGTTTTTCAAGACAGGGTTTCTCTGTGGTTCTTAAGTGATAGAACCAGAAAACCTAACCTGCAGAAGAGTCCTGGTAGCTCCTTACTCCTCTCCCAGTTTAATCATTAAAACTCAGGAATGGCCTCAGGGATCTTGGGAGCCTGGTAAAACATGTTGAAACGTGATGAAACACCATGGCCAAAGCAATGTGGGAAGGAAAGGGTTATTTTGTTGTTGTTGTTTATACTTCTACAGCACTGTTTACCGCCATAGGAAGTCAGGACAGGAACTCAAACAGGGCAGAAACCTGGAGACAGGAGCGGATACAGAGGCCATAGAGGAGCGCTGCTTACGGACTTGCTCCTTATAGCTTACTCAGATATGAGTAGGGGCCACCAGCCCAGAGAGAGATATTACCACCCAAAATGGGCTGGGCTCTCTCCCATCAGTCACTGATTAAGAAAATGCCCTTCAGCTGGGTTTTATGGAGGCATTTTTCTCAATTGAGGCTCCTCCCTTTCAGATAACTTTAGCTTGTGTCAAGTTGACAAAAATCTAGACAGCACACTCTTTGTATTTTCTTCAGTGTTGGTTCATTTTCTTTGTCTACTTGAGTGGACTAAGGGATATTTAGAGATCTGGCAACAACTTGTTTCTGGGTATGTCTCTGAGGGCATTTCTAGAGGAGAGCAACACTTGATCAGTAGACTGACTGAAGAAATGGGCAGCCATGATCCTACTCATCAGGTACCTGAATAAAACAAACAGGCAGAGGAAGAATAGATTTATTCTTCTAGACCTAGGACTTCCATTATCTGCTCTCAGATGGATGAATCAGATCTCCTGTTCTTAGGCCTTTGGACTTAGACTGGATGACACCACTGACTTTCTGGTTCATCATTGGCATTTCTAGTTCTCTGATTTCCAGATAGCATATTGTGGGCTTCTACAGCAAACCTCTCATCTTGTATTGTCTATCTATCATCTATCATTCTATCTATCTACTTACCTACTTACCTACCAATCTATCTTGGTTATGTTTGTTTGGAAAGTATGAATTTTCAATCATTTTCAAAACTTCCGTCCAGAGAAGGAATAGACATTTAAGTGTGTGCATGAACTTAAGCTAATGTGTCACATTCCAGGGGAAGAATTTTAAGATCCTTTGCCAACTCTAGAATAAAAGGCTCTACCTCATTAGTCTTACTAATCATATCAACGGCAACAACAATGATGATTAAAATAATGATGGATTTAATGACTACAGGAGGGGCTTGAGTTTGGAATACCATACAATGTCATCTATGTAAATAAATTCTTTTAATTTTTAGATGGATATTGCTAATATCAATTTGTAAGTGAAGAGGCCTTGGTTCAGAAATGCCTTCTTAGGATCACAAAGATGGTCGGTGTTGGAGCTGGTATTGGATTGTCGTTCCATGTGTCTGCAGACACTGAGCATGGACTTGCTTCATCTGCCACCCTGGAGAAAGCTAGGCTGTGGAGAGTCCTTTATGAGATAGCCACAAAAATCCTTTCTTTCTGTAGGTTTTCCTGCTTTGCTTATGCATAGAGACACACATATGCATAGATCACAATGGATGCCTTGACTAGTCTCACAACAAAGCAGCCTTGGGGAAATCCTGGTTTTAGCATCCCAGAGAAAGGACTTCTTGACTAACATGGTCACACAGAACCATAGCATAGCCAGATTCTGTTACTGTCTTTTAGTTCTGTGCCTTGTTTCAGTGGGCCATATTCCTAGGTTCATTTTCTACTCTGCGGTTGATTTACTCAAAGTGGATTTTTCAAGAAAAACTAGAACACTGTTTAGTTTTTGTATATACTCAGTTGAATAACCCAAAATTGGAAAGGAAAGAATTCATATCTTGGAGATTTTAGAAGATAATAGTTGCCTCCCGTTTCAAGCTCCCAAGACATTTAACCCAAAATACCCTTAAGTCACTATTTATAAAAGGAATCAAAGTTTGTAAACTCTAAGAGCCTGAAGAACATGTGGGGGTTCACAGCTTCTTGGAAGAGTTCTTTTGATTCTGTTAAATGCACAAATAAAAATATGCAATAGGTATTCCTTTGCGCTGTGGAAGGCAAAAGAGTAGGGGAAATTTTTAGTGCACAGTGAAAGTGAACCAGCAGCTTATGAGATACATATGAAATTACTATGATGTTGAGTTTAGATGATGAGCTAGAAAATAGCTTATGAGAAAAATGGGATTCACAAAATGTGTTGAATGTGACTGTAGAATGTTAGGTTACTAATCTGTAAAACATGCTGAAGAAGAAAGTGGAATAAAAAATAAGTGGCAGGAAAAGAAAGTTATTTACAGATAAAAAGAGATGAAACATTAAAGTCATGATCATTCCATCTGTGGCCTAGCAGCTATACCATCTCCAAACTGCCCCCCCCCTTTAGCAATGCCATTTATAGTCACACATATTCACTGTTGAAAAGACACACAGAGCTGTTCAGCAGGCTAATCGGGAAGTCACACCTATAGCTATTGTACTAGTTCTAGGATTTCTCTGCTAGGGTAAATGTGCATCATTGGCCTTGGTACCTTCTCCCTGGGTCTACTTGCTGCAGTCACACAGGTTTATTTCTGGTCCTTACCACATACACATCATCAGTGGGAAAGGCTATTGAAGGAGAGAAAAGGGGGGATATGAAGACTGCCTACCTCAGGATGCTGAGAGTGTGCTCTTCCGTCTGTTAATGTCCTTCCCTAACTGTGTTCGCTCACCCCACCCTTTCCCCTTTGCTTTCCATGGCGTATTTTAAATTGAGACTAAACAATGAGATTTGAGCATGTTCACTTTTGGGGCCTTCCATCTTTGCATTAAGGTCAATTCCCATATGCTATTCTGGTGTGGGAGGTCCTTCTGCCTATGTGTTGCTTTTATTGGTTAATGAATAAAGAAACTGGCTTGGCCTATAGCATGGGAGGAGGAAGGTGGAGTTAGGGAGAAGCCATGGAGCTATCACCAGAGACAGATATGTTGAAGTTTTGCTGGTAGGCCACAACCTTGTGGTGATACACAGATTAATGAAAATGGGTTAAATTAAGATGTAAGAGTTAGCCAATAAAAAGCTAAAGCTAATGAGCTAAGCAATGATTTAATTAATACAGTTTCTGTGTGATTATTTCAGGTCAAGGCTAGCCAAGTGGCCGGGAACTAACTAGCAGATCCCTCTTCCTACAAATTGGCACCCATGTGGCAAACTAAAATCCACTTAAAAACCTGAGAAAGATACAGAGTTTAACACAGCTTCTTGCTGTTTACTGGTGGCTTGCTGCAGCTCCTTTAAGAGAGATTTTCCTGATTCAGGGGTAGCAAAAGAAAAGAAGCCATGCTGTTTTGAAATGCTGGCTTTCTGGGCTGTGCTGCCAGTACAAACTCTGACTCTTTCAGGCAGGAGGTCTGGCTACAGAGCATTTGAGTGGGGTTTGTAAGCAGACTGCTGCAGCTTGCTTAATAGTGGCGTAGACTGGCTGTGTGCCTAAGAATGGGGTTGTGGGCATGGCTCTCAGAGGCAGCAAACAGCTAAACCATGCTGGGCTGGGTAGGGCAAGCAGGAAGTACTGTATTTCCCCTAACAATGGCACAGCTTAAATTTTTAAGAAGCACTTAGCATTTTAAGAAAAGACAGTAAAGAATTACAAATACACAGTAGGACAGATTCAGACATAAAAGACCTCTAAATGGGTCACAATGTTGGATAAATGTACGTAGGCTTGGAAGAGAGAATAAAAAGAGTATAGAGAGTTGGAAAGGTAAATGGTTTTTTAAAAAAGAGTAACGTCTTTAAAGAGACAGTACAGACAGTCATAGATCAAAGGAGTAAAGATAATAAAATAAATATTACAAAGTACTAGAGTAAAAATAAGCCACATAAAGTTGAAATACACACAGAGAGTCTGGATTATGCATGTTATCAAGTCTTCTTTGAATTTTTGACTGTGAAGGTGCTAAGTACAGAGAGGCATTTCATTGTATGGGTTGCTAAGCTAAACCAGCATGTATATTATAAAGGTATCATGACTTCCAAATTTGGGTCTAAGGATATGTTGCTTTGGGAAAGCGGTTCTTCTCTTGTTTACACAGAGGATGAGAACCTGTGGATTGCTTCCAGACTGGTATGGTTTGATGCAACAAGATCCCCTAAAGGTCACCATGAACACCTCCAAAAATTACTATGCCCAACAATCAGCAGGAAGCAGTGTGGAGAAAACTACACCCATATTCCCAAATATTGTCTATAAATGTTTACATTTAAACGGGGATATGATTTAGATATGAATAATTTGCATTGGTATGGATGGATCTTGGCCAAAACTTTGCCAGTAAGCCACTGTCACATGGAGATACATAGATTAATGGAGATGGGTTAAATTAATATAAGAGTTAGCCAATAAGAAGCTAGGGCTAATGGGCCAAGCAGTGATTTAATTAATACAGTTTTTGTGTGGTTATTTTGGGGATGAGCAGCCTGAAACCAACAATCATCCTCCTTCTACAATATCCAGATTAGCTTATTTGAATTTGAGTCTTCTCACTGCATGTTTTCACCAGTCTATCTGTCTGTTTTCTTGGATAAGACACCAACAATAAATGCTTTCACTCCATTCAAGGACATAGGAAAGGACTGTGCCAAGAGTTTGGAATGGAGGTAAACCAATTTTGAAGAGCACCAGTGTGTGTTGAAAAAGAAAACAGTTAAATATATGTGCTGTTCCACATCTCTAATATGATCTCAGAGCATATGATATATGATCTCCTCTGCCAGGGAGTCCATGAACTTTGTGTGTGTGTGTGTGTGTATGTGTGTTTGTATGTGTGTGGATGTGTATGTGTGAGTGTGTGTGTGTGTGTGTGTGTGTGTGAGAATTTGAACTTTTTCCATTAGGAAAGTTATTAAACTTTTGAATTAGCCAGAATAGCACTGGAGGAGCATAGGCCTTCTGTCATTCACACAGAGAACATTTGGAAGATGGAAAGAATGGTTGCTTGTAAAATGGGCCATAAATAACAAAGGATTTTAATAACTCCTGGTGACCTAGTAGCTTATATTGAGTGACCCTCTTGATATATTATTTATGGCTTTCATGTATTTTTCTTCTACTATAACATCATTTTCCCACCTGGCCACAGTATTTGATTGATCTTTTACTATGTTTTAACCACAAACTTCTTGCCACTATCACCTTTTTGCCAAAAGGACCTAAGTGAAATAAAGATTATTTAAAAAATACTTCCCAGCTGGTCTTTAAAGTGTCTCCACTTTATCTGTAAATGCTTATCACTGGGGACTTTTCTTGCTCAATTTCAAAAGTGGGAATGTGGAGATTAAAGCCAATATTTTAAGAGATTTGTATTTGGGAAACAAAATTGATGTAAATATCATGGTTTTACAGGATTATATATATATATATNNNTTTTTTTTTTTGAGCTAGGGTCTTGCTATGCAGTCCTGGCTAGCAGAACTTGCTATACAGACCAAGATGGCATACAACCCACAGAGCTCTGTCAGGCCACCTCTGCCTCCTGAGTGCTAAGACTAACAGTAGGCATCACTTTTTATTTGTATATTATGCAGTGTTTTCCCTGCATGTATGTCTGTATATAAATGTCAGATCCCCTGGAATAGGAGTTACAGACAGTTGTGAGCTGCCATGTGGGTGCTGGGAATTGAACCCAGGTCATTTGGAAGAGCAGCTGGTTCTTGGAACCACTGAGCCATCTCTCCAGCCCCTAGGCATCACCTTTAAGTACTATATGACTGAGTTTTACCAACCAACGAACAAGCATTAACCACCTTTGCTGGGAATATAAAGGTTTGTACTTCTGCAACCTGGAGGAAAGGATTTGGACATTCTGAAGGGTAAAGAGGTGTCTGGGCTGAAGTACCAAGAGCTCCATACATCCCTGTGAAGGACTTCAGGATTGTGGGTGTAATCTGTGGGAAATTGTTTAGCAAGGAGAAAAACACCTGTTTGTTACCTTAGAGACTGTAGAACTATTACCATAGAGACTAGAAATGTACTGTTCTCTTTCTGCCTTGATGGTTCTGAAGGCTTTGCATGCTTGTTTAGGTGACCCTATTGTTGAGATTTTGTGGGTGTAGCTTCCTTGTCATGTCTAGAAGACACTATCTTGCAGCAGACATCCTGGTCCGTATTATCTTTCTTCCTATTATGCAATTTGACCTTTCTCCTTGTGATGCTAGAGTTATAATGATCACAGGGTTCATTTAAGGTGACCCAATTCTGGCAAGATACATGGTGGCATTTAGTATTGATAGAGGGAAGACCTCATTTACCACATGATAGAGCACCCAATTATAAAGTAACACAGTCTAGGAGAACTCTCTGTGAGCATGAAGGACAGCCTGGTCTATAAAATGATTTAGTTTCAGGACAGCCAAGGCTGTTACACAGAGAAAGCCTGTCTCAAAAAAAGGGAAAGAAAGAAAGGAAAGGAAGGAAAGGAAGGAAGGAAGAAAGGAAGGAGGGAGGGAGGGAGGGAAGGAAGGAG
>LOEQ01003059.1:105647-121765 GCA_001685075.1 Bramus lutescens | reverse complement strand
CTCTCTCTCTCTCTCTCTCTCTCTCTCTCTCTCTCTCTCTCTCCTTTCCTCTCCATGTTTTTCCAGGGCCGCGGGGAGAGGAGTATTCCGTTGAACATGGGCATCTTTAGTTCAGTCTGATTCAGTCTGATTGTGATTATTTGCATCAGCAGAGAGGCTTGTCTAAAAGAAAACACCTAACAGGGCTTTCATATGTATGGCTTCTGGGGATCAAACTCAAGTCCTCAAGTTTGCAAGGCAAGCTTGCTGTATCCTCAGCTCTTCTTCGCCTTTTTTTCTGTGGCTACGAAATGAAGGACTCTTGGAAGGAAGATGTTCATCTTTGAAGGTTATCAGGGTGCCTGCCCCTTCCTTCCTAGGGAAAACACACTCACAGTTTCCCTTTCAACCTCTGGAGTTATCAGCACATCAAACAAGATTCTCTGAATCCCAAGAATTCTGAACTCCCTGCTATGTCTTCCTCAAATCCCAGTGGCTCTAAGAGGGAAGCAAACCAACACAATGGTGAATTTTAAGTCAGTTTTGTGAATGGAGGCTGAAACTTTTGTTGACCAGAGATGGGTTTGCTGTATTATATAAATAAATTAACATAAATTCTTCTCGGTGAGGCACCCCCATGGAGAAGCCTAAATGGTTGAGGCTTATAGTTGGGATAGTAATTAGCCAAAGTTACTACTGCTTTTGAAATTCTCTAGAGACTTATTTTTCAGAATACTTACTTGAGAATTCTCTCTAGACTCCCCAACAGTACTATTATTTTTAAAAGAGCACATATGTATTCCTGAGCATGTCTGAGACTAAACATTGTGGGAGTGCTGTGTTCTCAGCCTTAGCTTTGCAACCACTGCTGAGCTTTTCAGAATTGGCTGTGGTCGGGCTGGGTTTTCTGGGTCTGTCTTCCCTCTGGGCAGACCATAGTCTTTTGGATCCACTCCCACAGTAAGATATAAACAACCTTGGTGAAGGATGCCAGAGCAAAAATAACATCGACAAACAACGACAACCACTTACTGTGCTCTCAGCAGAGCCTGTGTGGCAGTGGGGCATTAGGTGGGTGCTGTGAAGAAGAGTGTCTGAGTCTAACTGGAGTAGAAGGTTGGGAAAGCAGACTTGAGCAAGCTACACTCAAGGAGGGGGTCTGAGCATCTTTTCAGAGATAAGGAGTCATTGAAGCTTTTGAGCAAGGAATTAAATATGTAGGAAGACCTTTTTATAATGCTTAACTATGAAGTAGCTCCAACTAGGAAGCATTTTCAGTTAGAAATTGTTGAAGAAATTAAACTGTCTGCAGAATTGTGAGTTATATTGGGATAGGGAGTTCTCATGAGGAATGGCTGACATGCGCGGCGTGTTTGCCAGGCGCCATCTTTCTCAGTGCTTTACATCCACTAATATTTGCAATATCATATTGAGGTAGATGTTACAAATACCACCCTCTTTCAGACAAGGAGACTGAGGCACAGGGCAGTAAAGAAACTTCTCAGAAATAGCAGGCTAGGATGTTGCACTGGGAGACAGAGAAACAGTGGGGTCTAACTACTTTCTTCTTTGCTCTGACAGAAACAGCCTAAGACAAAGACGATTTATTCAGGAACATAGTTAGGGGGCAGGGCTGTGAGGTGGTAGCTACGATGTCTCAGCAGTCTTGAAGTAGAGAACACTTTGGTCATAACAAGGGCTGAGTTGTAACATGTAAGCCCCACCCCTACAGGCCTACATTTGTGGGGGGGCCCTATATCCATCCATGTTCTACAACCTCCTTGGACAGTGCCACCTGCTGGGGACCAACTGCTCAAACATAGGGTCTGTGCAGGGAATGTTTCACAGTCATAACACCTACATCGTCTGCCTGAGAGCACTGGCCTCAACTGGTGATTCTGAGGCCTGGCCTGGGACTGTTGCTACCATCTGACTTCATTATCCACTATGTTTGTATATAGACTTCTTGCTCACATAGCCTCCTGGGCAGGTGTTGATGTCACAAAACTCAGAATGCTTGCCAGTTCCTGTATCTATTTCAGAGGAGTCTTGTGAACAACGGAAGGGATAATGATGAGACAGACACGCTGTAAACATGTCCCCAGGATTGCCTACTGCATTCTAGCAGAGCAGGGAAGGGAACCGGTTCTGTCTACCTGCAGCTTTCCTTTAGACACTAATGATTTTTCTCACCTGGCTTTGTTGGCCTTGGTTCAACGATTTTTAGAGTCATTTTTTACTTACAAAACAGTAGAGCTGGACCTCATTTGATGTCAAATTGTAATAAAACACTTTATTGGTATCTCAGAGTCATGGTTAGAGGAAAAGAATTTATTGTAGACTCAAGCTGACTACACTTTTTTTTTTTTTAAAGCTATTAAGATAGATCAACAAACCTTTGGATCCTGGAGATGATTTAGGCCAATACAACTTTGTAAGAACAAAACTGACATGTTTTCTGTTGAGTTTCTTTTTTAAATACTTGTTCTTGTAAATTGAAAGCCTAATGCCATGCCACTCAGAAACTGGCCTAATTAAATCATGTTTAAATAAAGGTAATTCCATATAGGTTGCATGAACAATTCATATTTTTTTTTGCTCATTGCAAAATTTTCTTGTATAAAAATTCATAGAAGATTCGTTTTGGCTAGGACTATAGACTTACACGTTTATTTCTTAAAATGACTAAAATACTAACACTGCAGTGTTCAAGAAGTCCTGCTGTAGGAACACAGAAGGTACCATAACTGTAGACATGAAGTATTTACAGGCATCTTGTCATACTATGGGGCGGTTTGGTTCTATGTCAGTCTCAGCAGACATTTATGGAGGCTTTCCCTAGATCCACATCACTAGATCTGTGTGCTAAGGTGTGATTGCTTAGGTGGTTTCTCTGGGCAGAATTATGCTGAGAATAAGTCATTGACTGTTTTAGTAGGCTGGCCTCTGGCTGTGCCTAGCTACACTCCACATCAGCAGGTTGATTAACTGTTGAGTCTATTTTTAAGTTTAAACTTTGGTCAGGCAGTGGTTGATATGGATTTATTTTTGAAGCAAGCATGGCAAGCAAGCAAGCAAGCAAGCAGATTATAGAGGAGGGGCACACAGCCTTAGAAGGACAGTCGGGAAATCCTGAAGCTATTTCTTTTTAATTCAGGAAGTTAAGCAAATGCTATTTTTCATATAAACATCTGTATTTGAGCAGTTGTATGACAAAATTCCCTAGTTGTTGACATTTAAATATGCATTGGTAAATGTCAATTTTCTAAAAATATCACTAAGATATACAAGGTTAAAGTTATAAAACTCACAAAACTAGATTAAAAATTAAGTAATCTTTATTTGATTTAGTATGAGTCTAGCTTTAACAAGAATTGGTATTAGAAAGTAGGACATTTTTATTTTAACAGGAGAGAGCGTTCATTAAATCCTTGAGGAAAAGTTTAACATTTGGGTCACTTGTCCTAATAATATAGGGTTTGTAGATCTGATACTGATTGAGAGCTTAACAATTCTGCTGCTACTGCTCAGGGGCTTTAAATATTGATTTCAGAGAATCAGTCTTTAATCCTTAAAAACTAACCTCCCCAAATCTATATTTTTCATTCAGTTTTGCATCACACTATTTTTGCTATATTTTCTTTAATGTTTTACTCATATAATGAAAGGTTTTTCTTATTTGAATAGTGAAATTCCTTCAGGTGCTTTTGGGCAGATAAAAGTAATAAGCACAGTTGCTTTAAAAAATTGAAACCCATGCACTGTTCAGATGTCTTATTGTTATAAAGATAGGTGGTATTGTGTGGTAGAGTACTCCATCCTTCTCCCACACCACCTCTAGCTGTAGTTACAACGAGTTCCTATTCTTTCTAGAAGCTGGCACATATAAGACACGTTAGGCAGATGGCTTTCAAGCCTGATCATGTCTATTTCATTTTCATAATAATGATAGTGTAGTAATAGTTTTATATGGCAAATAATGATCATCTCCTATTTGGAAGTAAGTTAACAGTTGAAGCAAATGATCAAGGATCTCTCAACACAAAATCTCTTCTCTGACTTATGACTCCTGTCCACATTATCTGTGTTTCAGGGGCATATTGGAGACTCTTGCTTTATTCTCTCAGGAACACAAGACAGTTTGTTGCCATACCACATTTCCCCTGCGAGACAAGCTTTACAGAGTGGAGGTCACCTGAAAGGTTCTGATGGACAGACTCTGTTTCCAGCCTTGTGTAATCTAGCTTTTTCCCTGTGCAGGTGTCACTGTCCTACCCCCTGCTGACCCAAGCTAGGGCCTGTATGTACCAGGCAAGCATTCTATCAAGATGCTACTTCTCCAGCGTTTCCTACTTTCTCTTTCTTTTCCTAAGTCTGCAAGATGCCCACAACTATGAATCAGAGGCCAGTCTGGGATACTTAGTATAACCCTGACTCAAAAAGCTAACACACACACACACACACACACATACACACACACACACACATACACACACACACACGTGCGCACACACTCACATGCATGCACATACCATTGCAGGCATTTCAATGACAAAATCAGATAGTTAGGATGCAAGATGGAGAAAGATGGGATTTGATCCAATGTGGCAAATATTATAGAATTAGTCAAATATGCGCTATTTATTTTTTAAACTAGTGAGGTAGCAGATGTACAAAGGGCAAAGAGCAGGAAGTGGCCTGTAAGCTTGTCTCAGCACTGAGTTGACATCATCTGTGGCTACTTTGTGTTTCCCTTTTAAAGGGGATGTGGAGAAATGGCAGAGCTCCAGAAAACGAGAAAAAATGTAAATAAGGCCTAGAAAATAAGGGATATGAGGAAAGGCCAAAGAGCTGTGGGGCTATTAGAGAAAAAAGGTCCAACTGATTGGAAGGATTGCTATAAGACAGACACTGGTTCTTTCCTGTCTCCACAAACCGGATCCAAGGAGGTCCCAGTGCAGGGAGGACGTTTTGGGCTGTGCTAGCTGCTAAGAAGGCGGTGCCCAAGGCTCACACCCGGCAACTGGAAAAGAGAAAGCATTAATGAGGAGCTACAGGACAGCTGTTCTTCCGTCTCCACCTGTCAGGAGAAAGCGGAGAGAGTGCTCAGCCACTAGCTTAGGTATTACCCTGACACCGTCTTCTTATCTTTATTTAGTTGTTTACTGGGTAAATAAAATAAAAAAATCAATTAATAAGTTAGTTAGAAGGTATAAGTGCAATTAGGATCACTCAGAATTTTCTGAGACAAAGCTTAGATTGGTCTTGGCTAATCCTTTCGTATAATCATCGCACCTTTGAGGCTGTGTTCACTCGCTCACCTCAAGAGCAGCTACACTGGGTTGTGACTCCTAGGAGCGGGCTGATGAGCCCCAGCGCTGTTAGACAGCTGCGTGGTGAGGCCATAGCGCTCTGCATCACAGGGTTCCTGTCTCTTGATTTGGCTCTTTGGCTATGGGAAAAGAAGGTGGGGGTCATACAACGATTGTGAGGGGCCTGAGCCCAGGATGTGGTGGTGTCGAAGTCTGAGGAGAGAAGTGCACCGTCTTCTGAAAATCGTGTTGCCTGTCAACCTCAGTGCTTCTGGACATTTTACAGCCTCCTAATGACATGCAGGTGGCTGACTGGAGCCTCCTCTGTTGTTAAGTGAAGGCACACTCCGTGAGGAGTTAAACAAGACCCAAAGAACTTTATCTGTCACGTTCTTCATCTTTCTTTCTTTCTCTTATCCTTTCTGTTATCATTACCACTGAGAATGTAATTAATGTAGCTAATTCTAACTATATTAAGAATACAGAATATGTCTTTGGATTTTTCCATGTTGGCATATGCAGCTCACTTTTTAAGAGACAAACAAAACCAAAAATCCAGTAAGTAAGAAGAATGGTTAGATCTGATGGGTCCTTGTTGAATCTTCTGGGTGCTAAGACGCTAGTCTGTACCCCATTCTAAGAAACAGTCTATATTCGATCCTGAGAAGTGATTACCTGGTAGGGTGGACAAACTTAAAAGTCTTCCTTGTGGGCTGGAAGGATGGTTCAGTGAGTAGAGGTGCTTGTTTGACAAGCTCATCCATGGGCACTGAGGACCCACATGATGGGAGGAGAGAACAGACTTCACATATGCAGTGGCACACCCTTGCTTGTGCCTGCGTTCACATATGAAATTTAGTAAGATATCATTAAAAACTCATGTATTATACATACTTTGTTACATGTAAATTATATCTCAATGCAAAAGTTTGAAAGAGCATGTTAAAGTCTTAATATTTCAAGTATCTTATATTTAGTTATATTTCTAAGCAATAGGGCAGGAGATACAGCAGAGGGGAGCAAGGGAGGAAAGGAGCTAACACTGTTTAGAAGACACTCCTGCCAGGCAAGCACATAATGTAATTTCTCTGTGAAGAGGATATGCTTATTTCATTTTTGGTTGTGAGGAGGCAGACACCAGGGTAAGCAAATCCCCCACTTTCACACATAGGCCACTCTGAAGTTCTGAGTTCAGCTCAGAAAAGATGCCAGTTCAGCAAGAGTCAAGTTCAGGCTGAGAGAATTGCCCGTGCTCATGTTCCCGCTAAGTGGTAAGTGTAGAGTTCTCCACGCTGGGTGATCTTTTGTGCCAAACCCACTTTATTTCTACTTAATTTTCTAAGTGTTTAACAAGTTGTTTCTAAAACAAATACTGAAATATGTATTAAAAATGAGAATCTACTGGAGGAACTTGTAGAAGTTTCAAACATTTAACATTCACAAAAAGCTGAACTAAACTACTTAAGGATCTGAGAACTTCTTTAAATTTGCCCCAGAACAAGAGAAAATCATATGGTTTTGTGGAAAATGATGAGGGTTTTAACATCAGAACTATGTATAAGAACTATGAACTATCCTTGTTTTGCTCAAATTGACAAAGAAATGGTTCTGGGACAAAATGAATCTATCTGTCTATCTATCTATCTATCTATCTATCTATCTATCTATCTATCTATCTATCTATCTATCTATCTATCTTCATCATCATCATCAGCATCTATCTATTTCTATTGTTTTGGTTAAAGAGACAGGCCTTTTTCTTTCTTTTTATCTTCCTTCTTTCCTTCAATATTTTTCCCTCAACTTAATTCAATAAAAAAGTAGTTATCTCTTTTACACTTTTTTGTTTTTTAAAGATTTATTTTTATTGTGATTTAGGTGTATGTATTTATCTGTGTATGCCATGAGTACGCAGGTGTCTGGGGGAGCCAGAAGAGGGCAGCAGAGTGCCTGCCCGGAGTTACAGGTGGTTATGAATCACCTAGTATGGGTGTTGGGATTGAACTCAGATCTTCTGCTACACTAGTAAGTGCTGCTAACTGTAGAGACAGCTCTCCATCAACACTTTAAATTAAACAGCAACAATAACAACAAAACCACCTTTTTCTTTTCGTCTTCCTGCTACTGAGAATTTTTTCCTACTTCCTATTTCCAAGTCATATATGTTTTCATTGCAACTCTGCACTTGGTATGGGATTTGTTGGATTTGCATACTCACATTTTAGAAACTGATAATTGTTTAGTAATGATAGGAATGCAGCAAAAACACATGCTCCTGACATAGTGAGTTCACTCTCCTCATGGAATAATTCTTCTCTGAAATGTGATCTGTTCAGAACCAGCTAGCTTTCAAACCATCAAGAGCTTGTGTGTGTGTGTGTGTGTTTGTGTGTGTGTATGTGGTGTGTTCTAGGAAAGAAAATGTCTTTGAATATCAGTCATGGAAGAGAATACATTTTTATTCCAGGAAACAAAATCCAGGGATACTTTATTTCTTTATATTATTGATTGAGTCTGTACTACCCATTTTTTTAGTTGAATTAGTTCTACAGTTTTATTAGACTTTATACAAAATGGGAATGCATGCTGGACTCTTGTCATTTTGTTGATTATCACAGCACCACTGGCAATGAAAAAGAGAAGAATAAAAATACAACCTATTTCTTCTAAAAATGTGGATGCATGAAGAATGTGCAGCCAGGTGAAAAGTCTGCCCCACCTCTATTTTTTATGTGGTGTAATTTATCTAATGATGATAAAGCTAATAATTTCAAATTTAGTACCTGATGCAGAAATCACTTTGTTCAAGGGAAGGGAAGGTATTAGTACTCCAACAGAAACATGTTTTGAAGGGAAATAATTTGTAATAATTATGCCTGAAAGATACATTCTGCTTTCTTCCCCAGACAAGATTATTATCTTATTTTCCATTTACTGATTGCAAAAGTAATAGATTGGCATAGAAAATCTAAACAATATAGAAAAATATTTAAAAAAAATCTAAGTCTGATTTCCCTGCCAAAGCCAACATTTGGCAAATATCCTCTTGAATAGTTTTTTATGCATTCAACTTATGCATACTATGTGTATATTTTTGTATGTGTGTGTATAACTATGTATGTAATTTTAGAATTTTTAAATGATTTTTTAATGTTTTAACTTTTTATTTTTTATGGTGTTTTGCCTGCATGTATGTCTGTGTGAAAGTGTCAGATGCTCTGGAGCTGGAGTTACAGACAGGTGTGAGCTGCCATGTGGGTGCTGGGAATTGAACCCGGGTCCTCTAGAAGAGCAACCAGAGCTCTTAACCACTGAGCCGTCTTTCCAGCNTACAGACAGGTGTGAGCTGCCATGTGGGTGCTGGGAATTGAACCCGGGTCCTCTAGAAGAGCAACCAGAGCTCTTAACCACTGAGCCGTCTTTCCAGCCCCTAAATTATTTATTTTTATTTTATGTGCATTGCTGTTTTGCTTGTATGTGTGTCTCTCAGGTCCTCTGGAACCGGAGTTACAGATGGTTGTGAGCTGCCATGTGGGTGCTGGGAATTAAACTCGGGTCCTCTAGAAGAGCAACCAGAGCTCTTAACCACTGAGCCGTCTTTCCAGCTCCTAAATTATTTATTTTTATTTTATGTGCATTGCTGTTTTGATTGTATGTGTGTCTCTTGGGTCCTCTGGAACCGGAGTTACAGATGGTTGTGAGCTGCCATGTGGGTGCTGGGAATTGAACCCAGGTCCTCTGGAAGAGCAGCCTGTGCTCTTAACTGCTGAGTCATCTCTCATTCTCTTATGTATGTAATTTTAGTGCGGATAGTATCTTTTTTTTGGTAGTTTTGCCTTTTCACTAGGTCATCTACCATGGAAACGTTCTTTAATAAGTATTAAGCTCTGTTTAACAGCTGCAGAGTGGCCCAATGTGTATACATAAAATAGGAACTTAAATAATCCTCAACTAGTAGATTTCAAATTGTTTCTAGTGTGTATTATAAGAGCAAGGCTTGACTTAATGTTCTTGTAGGTCTCTCGTTTTCTCAGTAGCTCATCAATAAAGTGGACAAATTATAGAGGTCTGATTCATGTCCCTGTTTTCCTTTCAAATACCAAAACAAAGCAAAAGAAATGTATCAGCTTTCATTGCTACTGATGTTTGAGAGTATAGAAGCAGGTTTTCCAGTACAGTGATTTTTTCAGATATCCAAAATCAATGCGATGGCATCTTAATTTTGGCAAATACATGCCAGATGTTCCTAATGGGCAGAACAAAATAGATATGATGGTAAAGATAAGTAGGCAAGACTGATTTTGTTTTCAACAATTTGACGAACAGTGGGAAAAACATTCTAACCCCCATTAACACAATAATTAGGGTTATACCTGGACTACAGCATCCATTTGATTTGACTTCTATTTTTTAAATGTGCATTGTTTTTTACCCACATATATATGTCTGTGTAAGGGTGTCAGAGTCCCTGGATGTGGAATTCAGACAGGTGTGAGCTGCCATGTGGGGGGCTGGGAATTAAACCTGGATCCGCTGGAAGAGCAGACAGTGCTCTTAACTCCTGAGCCATCTCTCCAGCCCTTGACTTCTATTGTTTATGTGTCTTTTCAACTAAATCATTAGCTCCCCAGGACAGGAACTGTACTGTAATCTCTTGTAGTGTTTGTCCTTTAATAACCTGCAGGATTTTCCATTTGCTTTGCCCTTAGCAGCTCTCACCTCCCTCTTTCTCCTTAGTGTTTGAAATATAAGCATAATATTTGCCCAGGGCAAACAAACTTGGAGTTTGCGAGGAACATTGTGTAATGGATGTTAAATTATCCTGACTTCATTCTTGGCCCTCTATGACCCAGAACAAATCCTTTAATTCTTCTGAGTCCTAATTTCCACCACTATAAGGTGGAGATATTAGATTCAGAAAGTGTTGTTTGGATTGAAGAGCTTGTGTTTTAAGGCCATTAGCATGATATCCACCCTAATGCTTGATACATGGTACTTACAAGCTAATAGTGTTTCAGAGGTTCAAGATGTTCATATTTATATATTTATTATATGTCACTGACCAGTGTTTGCCTTCTTCCCTAGTGAGCATAATAAGTTCTAAATTGAAAGCAACAAGAAACTAAAAAGCAATAGAGAATAAGGGCTAAGACCCTCCCCATAAAATCAATTTGGAACATAGGATGATAGATAAAAATTAGGTTTTTCTTTTCAAACCTGGAAGAAGTATCTGGAGTGTTGAAATGGGGGAACCAAGATTGGATTAGGTAATTGGAGTCATAAGAGCATTTTATTACGGTAGAAAAATAATTTTAGGTAATCTGTAGCATAAAGTGTCTCTTTATACAATCTTAAGGAATAAAAACAAAAGCTAAAAGTGTAAAAGGTGAATGATAGTACCCTGTGCTCTTTTGCAAATAACAGGCAACCTTTCAGAATGACAGCCTGGTGAGACTTTTGCACCAGGCTTCCCTTTCTGGGAGCAGCTTTTCCACCCAACAGTCTTAAAGGCACAGGAGTACCTTGTGGTCTTGCTCACTAAGTGTGGAAGAGGTTCTCCTGCTGGCGAAGGTGCAAGGAAGTACATTGTCACCCTTGGAACTTATTTCCAATGTTTGCTTCCCTCCACCTGAGTTTCTGCAATAGTGAGCCACTTGCACCCAGGGAGTACCCTTCTGAAAACATGTAGAACAAAAAAATTTCCTCACAGAATAAGCACTTTAAATTTTTAGTTAAAGATAGCTTCATTTGAAAGGCAGAATTTTTAAAAAAAGAGATGAGAAAATGTATGTTCTGTGGGACGTAGGAGATCTTGTTCAAGAAAGCAAGCTCCATCTTTTCCCTCGTCTGCAAGGAAGCCAGATCCTGATTTATTTTTTAATCACGACTCGGCAGAAACACAATGCTCCATTTCATAGAGGCTTATTAGCACACAATAACAGCACTATAATTTCCGTCTCTATGAAGATCTTTAGGCGGGCTGACCTCACTGTCTGTTAGTAAGTCTGCTGCTCCGGACACGGGTAAATACCTTCATATTTATGCATTCTGTGTTCTTTTAATGAGCATTTTATAAGTGGCTTAGTGGCTGTTATTAGCTGCAGAGGTTGGAGTTTGCATGTAATCAGATTTCTTATGCTTGATGGGGACATGCAGCTAGTCCATAAGCCACTGTGAGTGAAAGTACCCAGTCACTTCTGAGGCCAGGGATGTTGTAAAATCAGTTTAGTGCACAGAGGACCTTTGGAGTCCTTTATTTCAGGAAACCTGTAATTGTAAAATTCTTTCTTGATATTATCATTCACACAGACCAAAATAATGTTGACCCTCTGCCCCTCATCTCTCTGTCTGTCTCGCTAAGTAGAATTTAGCCATGCATGATGTTTGGAAGTTATAGTCAGTTAAGTAAAGTTTTCTGGAAATGGCTGTGATTTAAAGCTAGGAACACTGCTTAGTTTTGTCTATTTTAACAAGCCTCCCCCACCCCGGAAGCCGTTGGACTTCATCCCCCATGGCTATCATGGACCTTTGCTCCGGAACAGTATAAACGTTTTGTAATCCTTGCTTCCTGAAGGGCAACAACCTGAAGTCTCCCAGTCATACTCCCCTCCCACGTGGACAGGCTTGGCTGTGGTGTACTGGTGTCTTGCCATCCCAAAGGGGATGTGCTAGGCGGGGATCTAGGATGGCTCTCAGTGCTAGTAGGAGCTGGGCAACAGCTTTCTAAGCAAGTGCAGTCAAGCTCAGCAAGAGGCAAAACTAGGACTTCACTATGCTGTCGTGCCAAACCTGCACTTAGGTTTTTTTTTGTAATTCTTTGTAAATTCATCCAATATATTTTGATCATGTTCACCCACCTCCTCCATTGCCTCCCAGGTCTACCCCCTCCCAACTCCCTATGTATCGAACATTGCATTCTCTCTTTAAAAACCATCAAATCCAATTTGTGTTGTTCAAAAATTCTTGGTTGTGGGGCCAGCCTGGATCTGGTGGATCAATCAGTGATCACATGCTTGAAGACAACTTCCTCCTTCCAGCTGCTATCAAAAGCTGATAGCTCTCTGGGACTCCAAGCCTGCACTTCCAACCACTGTTCTATACTGCCTCTCTGTGTTAATGCATCTTTTATCTTTATCCCCAGCACTGTGAAAGATAGACGAAACTGCAGGTGCCTGCAAACAATACGTTATATAATAATATCTATGTCTGCTATTTTAGCTATATTGTATTGCTATATTAGTTACTATGCTACAAATGAAACAACCAGAAAATCTAACTAGGATCAAGGAAATTCAAGTGTCTTGTTCTCTAAAATACAATTATACCTACCTTTTGGCTGACTTCTCCAGGTTTGCTCCTGGTTTTCTGAAGTGATCTTTTGTATTGCATGAACAATTGTTCTGGAGAAATATTAGCTGCAGGGAACAATTCCCAACAGTACCTCTTCCCACAATCCCTCTTCCTTTCCCACAACCTCCGGTCCTGGCAAATGCTGTTATTTTGAATGAATTTGATTGAAAGAGACAGGAAACCCACATTTATTTCTTTTATAAAATTCATGAAGCAAAACATCCTTAAGCAACCTTGGCATCATTCTTTGGTTCTGACAGAAAACTTTAAAGAAAGAGAATAGTGCTGCCATAACTGAAATAGTAGGAGGCTCAGGGACAGTCAGAAACCCTAAGCATCGATGTCTTCTGTATGGGGCGTTCTAAGGGATTCAAAACCAAAACCAATCAAGTGGAATTTCCAAGGTTGTGTAGTTCTCTAACGGAGACATCTGGCTTAGGGTTGCTCTAAGTTTCTTTGACTCCTCATCTTTGAAAATTGCTTCCGAGATGCAGGACCCATCCTTAGGCTCCTCAGATTACCATTTATGTCTACTCCCTAGGTCTTCTAATAGAACACACAACTTTCTGTTAGAGGCTGGCAATCTTCCCTGTTCACTGCACTCTTTTTAATTCTGTAATGACTGGTGACACAAATAAAGAGCTTAAAGAAATCAAAATGACACCATCATCTCTGTTATGATGAATCATCTAATGGTGCTGGTAGGGTGTAATATGCCTGTCTTTTAGAGCTAAGCCTAGGTCTGAGGACAAGGTAAAGCTATTCCCTTTGTCTTGATGTCAAATAGATTCATGGAATGGTTTCAGAAAATATACAGTTTGTTGTTGGCCTTAGGTGAATAGATCTATTCCTTGTAACAGTATGTAGACTCATTTTATTTTGTTAATAAATGAGAATACCATGCTACATTATTTAGAGTGTAATAACATCCTGTTTGAAAAACATTGATTTATACATAAATATAAATCACAAAAGGAAGAGCAGAATGAAAAAAAGCAGAAATACATCTAAAGGTGCTTGTCCAACTGATGGCCTTATAATGGCATTTGGAAGATGACTTTGCTATTCTCTTTGTGGGGTGATAATGCTAGGTTTCTCTTCTACTGAGTGACATCTAGACTTGGCCAAGAGTTCCAGTCTAGTCTCATAATTTGATGATTTAGAATATATGCAGAAAACAGTGTTAGATACATATACTTAAAAGCTAGTACCTGTTTTGTATTGAGAGACCAGTTTGGTGTATGCTTCCTTCCAGATAGAGAAGTATGTGGCATTACTACTAGGCATACACATGCAAATGTCTCCAGTGAGAATAGGCAAATTTATCTTTTTCTTATGCACATTAATTTAGGAACCAGAATGGAAACTTTCTTGTTTTTCTCCTTAACACCAAATATCTAAAACTCATCTCTTTAAAATATCACTGAGTTCATACTCCTCAAGATTTTTAATGTCATAGGCAGATGTAAATCCTAAGTAGCTTTGAAGAATGAACTAGAGAGAAAAGGAATGGACAAAACTTGCACATTTTATCAAGTGAGCCTGTGGTAATGCTTGCATCCAGGTATGACTAGGACATCGCTACCTGATTCAAGTGTTTGTTAACCACATATTGTGTAACCAGTTTATTCCAGTCTCTGAGAAGAGAACTGCAAGAAAGATAAATGTTGTCCACTTAAAATTTAGTAGTAGGGACAGTGATACATACACAAATTAATATATAAGATGTCAAAGAGGAAGGAAATAAAGTGATGACTTGGGGAAATAGTTCATAGTGAGTAGTTAAAGAAGGACTTCTGATAAGATGGCATTTGAACCGAAAACTGGTGAGTTGTGTGTGTGTGACAAGTATATTCTAGTCAGAGGGCAGCATAGGTAAGGAACGAAGGGGGCAGAACAATGTTCAAGAGCAACTAGAGGACCATTGTGTCTATATCAAAGGGAATCAAGAAGGTGCTAGTGGGTGATGGGATGGGGGTGAGGAGCATCATATTGGTCCTTGTAGATTACTATAATAATGACATCTACTCTGAGCAAGAGGAATCCACTGGAGAATCTGAGCAGGTTTTTGATAGGTTTGTATTTGGGCTACAGTGCAGAAGACAAGATGGAAGAGAATGTGTAGGAAGCTACTCTCGTAGTGTAAGTGCAAGACATTGGTTGGACTAGGATGGCAACAGTGGCAGCCAAGAGGACTGTTCAGATGTTAAGTGGGTTTTGATAGGAAATGGACAAGAATTGCTGCTGGGCCAAATGTGGAGTGCGAAAGAAAGAAGAATCAAAGGGACACCTTCGGTGCTCCTAGATAGGCCACCTCCCTGAGGTGTTTCTAGGTGAGGAGCCTGGGTGGAATGAGAGCATGGGGAGAAAGGAAACACACAGAACAGACATGCAGGCAGTGCGGTTTACGGTGTGCAGTGACAAGCTAGGCTGTCCTGGTTTAACTTAGTCACTCAATGCCTGGGTCTGTGATGACATTTAGGAATCTTCAAACCAGACCACAGCATTTCCCCTGAGATCCCAAGGGCAGTTCTGGTTGCTCCTTCTCACGTGAGGAGGGTACAGAGGGAGGGGAGAGAAGAAAGTCAGACAAATTCACCCTTTCAGGAAAAACAAGGGCCAGTTTGAAATGTGCAAAATTTTGTGGGAGAAAATTATTTTTACTATTCTTTTGAACATGAGAACTAATTTGGTCTAAAGTTTAAAGAAGGGGTGTTTAGGCAGTGAGTAAGATGTGTTATTTTGCACAGCAGATACTAAGCATATTTCTATATATTTCTAAACATATATTTCTATTTCTGTATGTTTAGTTTCTATATTTCTATATGTTCAGTTTCTGTTGTGCAAAATGATATTTTAATATGCTAAACATACAGAAATATATTTAGAAATATGTAGAAATATGTTTAGTATATTTCTGTACATTTAGCATATAAGTGTACTTGAAAAGGATTTATAAAATGCAGAGCTTTCATATGTGTAATAAAATATTGTGTATAATATATAATATCTACAATAATTTATAAATGAGGGTTTTAGAGATACATTATAAAATTTGCTAGTGTCTAATTTGTGTGTATTATTTGGCCAATGGCTGTAGAGGACACAGTAATAATAAAATATAATTACTCTACTCTAAAGTTTATAATCAGTGACCAGACATGATATATACTTATAATTCCAGAACTTGGGAGGGGCATCCAAAAGGATCAGGAATTCAGTGCCAGCCTTGACTACATAGCAGTTTGAGGATAGCCCATGTTACACCAGAACTGATTTTCATTTTTAGTCTTTTAAGGCCAACAACAACAGTGATAAAAAGAATTATGGTGCATATAAGTACAAAAGTTTAGGTGCCCTTTAGGACTTTATACAGAAGATTGTGACCTTTCTTTGTTACTATGGTGTTAGTGCTGCACCTGCGTGAAGGCGTAAGTCACAAAACAATCCCACACCAGTTTGGAATTATGATTAATA
>LOEQ01003059.1:62752-94078 GCA_001685075.1 Bramus lutescens | reverse complement strand
AAAGAAAGAAAGAAAGAAAAGAGAGAGGATGTTTCTGAACCGAAAGAATACTACTGACTGCCTCACAGCTTAAGCCCAAAAGAGCTAGCAGAACCTGAAGCTTTTCAATCTCTCTGAAAAAGGTGAATGTCTCTAGTATGTTGTCAGAAAATCCTTAAACAAAGAAGGCAAGAAGCCCAAGACCAAAGCACCCAAGATTCAGCGTCTTGTTACTCCATGTGTCCTACAACACAGATGTTGGTGTGCCGCTCTGAAGAAACAATGCACTAAGAAAAACAAAGAGGAGGCTGCAGAATATGCTGAACTTTTGGCCAAGAGAATAAAGGAGGCCAAAGACAAACACCAGGAGCAGACTGTCAAGAGATGCAGGCTGTCCTCACTGACAGCTTCTAACTTCTAAGCTGAGTCCAGTAAAAAATAAATCATAAGAGGAACAAATAAATGGCCAAACATTGGAAAAAAAAGAAATAAACTAAGAGTAATTCTTATTTTAGGTTGGAATAAGAACCAACATGAAAATTCAGGCCATTCCAGTTCCCTTAGTTGTTATAGTTGGTATAATAGCATAGCATTTTATGTATCGCAACTGCAGCAGAAAATAGATATCTAATACTTAAGAAAATTCCATATTTTCTTTTGGTAATTATTTTATTCATGTTTTTTTCCCAAAATAGGGTCTTACTCTGTAGCCCAGGCTAGCCTTAAAGACATTATACTGTCTAGGCTGGCCTCAGACTCACAGCAATTCTCCTGCATCAGTGCCCTGAGTGCCAGGATTGCAAACATTCCTCACCACACCCAGCTTATCCAATATATGAAACCTTGAGATAGTAAGAGAAACTTGAAACTCTTTTGTTTAATGCTATGTATACTTTTAGCTAATACTCCTAAGAACCAACGTCATTCCTCCTCAGTAACTTTGTTTTCTTGTTTCCTTCAAGGGTCATGTGAAAGACTGTGTAAATGCATAAAAGTTATTTCTACAGTGAAAAAAATACTTCACATTTAAATCAATCTAAGTCTGTTCCTGACATCCAGGCCGAATCTAGGACACATCTGGACAGCTGGAAACATCCAAGTTTGATTGGCTTTTCCAGATTTTAGAACATTTTGTACGTAAAAGACTAAGGCACTTGTCCTAATCATTATGTTTTTAAGGAGTCAACAGTGTTTCCGTGGACATGGCAAGCCCATAGCACAACCCTTGTTTCCTGTCCCGTGTCCCTGTCAGACATGCCCCGTGCTGATGGACAAGGTTCCCTTTCAAAGAGTGTGGTTTCTGAGGTTGCCACATGCCTTGCCATGACTTAAAATAACCCTCTCTGGCGGCCAGATGGCCCAAGGAGTCACCAAACTGAGGATCCACTGACTGTAGAGACTTATGAGTGCCTTAGAACTATCCCTCTTTCAGGATCCTTCCTATGTTCTTATTTTTAAACACCTGGACCACTTTAAGCCTTACTCTCCCCTCTCCCCTTGTGTAAGCGAAAGCAGAGGGTAAGAATGAGTTTTGGGCACAGAAAGTGATTGCTGACCTGTTGCCATTCCCCTGAGAACATTACTTTTAACTACTTTCCAAAGGAAATTCCTGCTTTTTCAGCTTAGATTCTTTGGATTCTGTGTATACAGGAGTCAAGAGAAATCCCATGGGGAAAAAGTCCTAGGAGCCCACAAATAGACCTGCTTCTCGTGACCACCTAAAGAAAGCATCCTTATATAAAATCCTCAGGGTCAATTCTTCTCTGAGTAGAGATCCATAAAAAGAAATTCATTCCCAGTATCAGGGGCAGTTAGAAAAAAAAATCTTGAAAGAAAAAACAAATAATATTATTTAAAGGGAGAAATAATTTTCTATTAGTTGAATGAAAGAATGAGATAAATACATTTAAAAAGAGAAGATAAGTATACTGTAGAGGAGTTTTTTCATAAAATATTTCTTGAGCACTTACTCTGCATGAGAAACAGTTGCAAGCTCTGGAGATAATCAAGAAACTAGGGGCATTCTTTGGCCTTATGGGCTTCACCATCCAGTGGAAGGGCTTGGCTGGCTCCCTAACGCTGTGTGTGTGTGTGTGTGTGTGTGTGTGTGTACAGTGGAGAAACTTCTGAGTGATGCTGAAATCAAGATCTTAAAGGAATTATATGAGCAAAGCTCACAAGTTAGTTTGGCTTTGTCTTAGGAGTACTATTGCTATGATGAAATACCATGACCAAAAGAAAGCTGGGGAAGAAAGTTTATTTGGCTTTTAACTCCTACCTTGTAGTCCGTCACTGAAAGAAGCAGGGCAGGAACCTGGAGGCAGGAGCTAATGCAGAGGTCCTGGAAAGGTGCTGCATATTGGCTTGCTCATAATGAATTGCTCAGCCTGCTTTTCTTAGAGAATCCTGGACCACCAGCCCAGGGAAGGCGCCATCCACATGGGCTCGGTAATAACTAATTAAGAAAATGCCCTCCAGACTTGCCTATAGCTCTATCTTATGGAGGCATTTTCTTAACTGAGGTTCCCTCCTCTTAAATGATTTTAGTTCGTGTTAAGTTAGCATAAAATTATACATCACGGGTTTCATTTTCAATGAATTGATTACAAAAACAAAAAATCAATTCTGCAAGGTTTACTTTCTCTCCTCCTTAGATGGTTGCCTGCCACAGCACAATTCAGATTTCTGCAGGAGACAGTTGAATTGCTGCCTCTCCCCTTATAGACACTGTTCCCACATGTGGCTGTATGGTGATTTTTTGGTTTGAGTCACCCAAGGTTGGGGACCATGTCTTGGTAATCTCTGTGGAGCACAATGTAGCTCTGGGATGAGATTAAAAAAAAAAAAGAAAACTGAGACAGATGAGAAAAAGTAACAGATATTTTCACAGTACCTTGGCAATGAGAAAAAGTTTTGTCAAAACATCTCTCCTCCTCCTGAATGTATTGAATTCTTCCAAGAAAGCTTCTTGGATGTTTGCCATGAGCTATTGATGAGCAGACTTCACAAGGTTCTGGTTCTTACAGAGCATACAGTATGAAAGAGGAAGATAATTTTATATATTAACTTATAAATACAAAATTCCAGTTATACCAAAAGAAGTGTAGGTACAAATATCAAAATAAAAGATTCTATATGAGAACAGAAGGACAATCAAAGGTTTTGCTACATTTTTGAATCTTTATAAGAACTGTATTTGGTATTTTTCTTTATCATCCTTCCCTTTTATTCTCCTACAATAATTCATGTTTTATAGTCGGGATGCAAACTTTCTATTGAGAAAGGGACACGAGATAATGCTTCCTTTTAGATATTTTAGCTTCCTGGCCTGGCTCAGTTGCTAATAGCAAGACCCTTGGGGTAAATAAATACCAGTTAATCATAGTTGGAATTCAGATTCCTTCCAAAACAGTTTTCCACTTGTCCTGATATTACCTAGTGTGTCAAATTCATTTTTTTCATGGATATTTTGGGTCTCTGATACTGCTAACACCTGTACAGGAGAGTGTTACTCCTGCACCGTGAGGGCTGAGAAGGAAAATGCAAAGTAGAAAAATGAGCATCAGGAACTCTCTCTGAGCCCCAAACGTCAGGCAGATTACTGCTGGGTGCTTATTAGGTATACATAGAATAGCATTTTTACCCCCTGGTTACAGATCCAAGAAAATAACTTGAAGTAACTCCTCAGTATTAGACATGAACACTGGAGAAGCATTGTCTTTATTCCAAACATGAACTCAGTTGTTTCAAATAAAGACAGCAAGGTAAGAAAGACATAATAAAAGAAAGGAAATGATGTGCCAAGACAAGAGCTTAACCACTAAAGCAGACATTTTCCCAAAAGAGTGACCATCTGAGCCTATCCCTCAGCAGTAGCTAACAGCCATCTTCAGGATGTGCCTCCTATGCTCTCCCCAAATCATGCATTCTCAACAGAGGAGAAGTCACTCCCAGGAGTGAAAGTTGGTTGTGTAAATTACTTTTTAATTTAATTTTTAATATATAGAGCACAGATATATGTACAATGTGTAAGCAAGTATATGGCATAACTGTGGTATTGAAAATCCTTAGGGCATTAATTAGAAAAAAATGTCTAAAAAGGTTTTTTACTGGAAGAGTAATAATGAAAACAAGTGGTTGAGAAATGCTGTCTTAATGGTAAGCTCGTGCTATGTAGAGAAGATAATTCACTTCTGGAGTAGCTACCTAATCTTGAGTAACTTGGTATTTATTCAACAACATCAACTAGGAAAAGGCATTATGGGATAAGTCAAAATGGTAGCCTGGCTAAGAGTGATAGGGGCTTATGGCGAATAAGTAGATACGTCAACAGACTTACTACAAACTCAAGAAGTGTAGGCCAGACTCTTAGAATTGGAAACAAAAGCAGTCGAAGGTAAAGCCTCCTGTACCTTTACAGGAACCTACGGCTTTCATGTGTACATAACCAGTAGATGTTCTCTCAGCTTCCCTTACTTAATTGTCTTGCTAAGTTAATGGAGGTTATTTATACCTGTGGCATACATAGGCTGGGCACATGGCACTTTGAACACTCTGTGATGGTGGGTGCTACGCATCTGAGCTCTTCAGCTGACCTATTTGCTTACCAAGAGTCAGTGTGGCTTTTCCCTGAGATGTTTATACCACTTGCATGCTATTTATTATTTAATGAGACAGCAGATCAACTAGTGAATAGAAAAAGATATAGGATTGTAGTTTGTACAAAAAGCAAGTTGAGTGCATTATAAAGAGTCAGTATAGAGAACAGCCAAAATGGTTGTATGCTTGTTCTTAGCCATATTAAAACACAGACTTGGAGCAGTTAGAGCTTTGGATTTAGATAAGTTTGTGGTTTTACCAGAGGCTTATAAAAGAAATAGAAAAAATACAGGAAATTAAAGATATATCTTTATATAATATAATATATTATATGTATAATTATATAATATATAACATTATATATTATTATATTATAATAATATATAATCTATCTCCATATATATATCTTTTATATATATGGTAGTGAGTATAGTGATGGCTATTGGACCTTAAATAAAAATGAAACTATGACAGATGTGAGAAACTGAAAATACAAGCTTAGTTAGTTGACGGGCACTGAGGTAACAGAGTCATCTGAGATACTGAGGGTTGTGACTGCAGAATGGAATGCTTGAAATTAGGATATGAAAGGGTCTAGTTAATGAGGATGACAAAGGGTCTAGTTGCGTGTTACTCTGAAGAGGTCAGTTCAAGAGGGTTGACTAAAACAACATAGGAAATGAGACTATTGAAAGGATATTAAGGTCACCAAGAATTGTCCCAGCAAAAGTGTGTTGGCTAGTTTTAAGTCAACTTCATGCTGGGTAGTGTCACCTAAGAAGCAACCTCAATTGAGAAAATGCCTCCATAAGTTTGGGCTGTATGCAAGCCTGTAAGGCATTTTCTTAATTAGTAATTGACAAGGGAGGGCCCAGCCAACTGTAGGTGGTACTTCCCGTGGGATGGAAGTCCTAGGTTCTATAAGAGAGCAGGCTGGGCAAGCAATAAGATCAAGGCAGTAAGCAGCACTCTTCCATGGCTTCTGCATCAGTTCCTGCCTCCAGGTTCCTGTCCTGACTTCCTTCCATGATGAACAGCAATATGGAAATATAAGCCAAATAAACCCTTTCCTTTCCAAGCTGGTTTTGGTCTTGGTGTTTCATCACAGCAGTAGAAGCCCTAAGACAAAATGGTTGGAAGGAGACAGCAGAGTGGCTTAAAAATGCAGTTTACTGAGTGACACAGAGCTCAGAGGACAGAGGATGCTCATTACGTAATATCGTGATTGAAAGGTGTTATGGGGGCTCCACCTGCGTGTGTGGCTGACAAATGAGCACTGAGGGCTGAAAAGTCAAGTTGGGCTTTTCAGGAAAGAATTGGGGATGGTGTCTCAGACTGTGGGTCACAGAATGCACAAATGCTGAGTCGTAGGAAGCAACCTGTTGGCTGTATTCTGTCAGTGAGTTCATGAGGTAGGACAGCTGTAGGTTGAGAAAGTCTAGATGGTGAACTGAGAGAGTTTTCATGTTTAGTCACTTATTGTTTATAGAAAAACCAACTGTTTGCTGTTAGGCTGTCTTTAGATATTTCTCAGTGGGCTAATCGTTATTGATGTTGTCCTAGCAAGAGTTTGTTCTTACCTGAAGGTTTAGGTTGTGAGAAATGTGTGCCTGCAGTTGTAAATATGGGCCAATAGTCAAACACATTAAAACATGAGAGGGAAGATGAACTCTACAGGAAGTCAGAAAACAAAGATTGAGTTTGTATCTACGTCCACTTAGAGGCGACAGCCTCAGGAGTTTGTGTCCTGCAAACTTCAGATGTTATCTTTGTGTGTTGATCTGAGTGCTTGCGACATTAGGATGTCTCTTCTTCAAATCTGTGATTTCGTCTCCCATTGAACTAAAAGTTAACAGTTAATTCTATCACTTCTACTTCCCTTTGACTTTCCAGTTACTATTATTGTTAATTGCTTTGAGAAGAGATATAGAACCGTCACAAGGAACTGAGTGGTGGTTGTTTTGATGAAGGCCTATCTCTTTAAGCAGAACCAAGCTGAAGGTTAAGCTGTCAGAAGGCTGCTGGAGCAAGGTGTAATGAGACTAAAGACCATTCTGTTTTGCATAAGACAAATGCTCAATGACACCACTCTGTGAAGGTCCAATGTCCTCTCCAATAGTCTTCCTGTTATATTTGGTCACTCATTTCAGTGAGAGTTCTGGTAGTCAAAAGATGAGTTTTCCATAAAAAGACTTTATTTTTAACTTTAAAGTTTGTGGGGTTTTTCCCTTCTTTCTATGACTTGATAGATATATAACCCTAGCTGGCTTGGAATTCACTAAATAGATAAGGTTGACCTTAGATTTACAGTGATTCTCCTGCCTCCTGCACATGTACCATTAATATACACACGAGTCACCATGTTCGGTATTCTTAAAGAGATTTTAACAGCCAGGCAGCCGTGGCACACTCCTTTAATCCCAGCACTTGGGAGGCAGAGACAGGCGGATCTTTGTGAGTTTGAAGCTAGCCTGTTCTACAAGAGCTAGTTCCAGGACAGGCACCAAAGCTACAGAGAAACCCTGTCTCTTGAAAAACCAAAGACAGAGAAAGAGAAAGAGAGAAAGAGAGAGAGAGGGAGCTAGCGAGCGAGAGATATATTTTAACAAATGGATATTTTTCAGGAGTGTGGAATGTGTTACTAGTGCTAACAACGGTTTTAAAGGACCAGGGAGACTAGCAATGTTGGGAAGCTATTACTGCTCTTAGACTTGAGGGGACCAAGAGAATGAACGTGAATGGAGAGAACCCAGCAGGAGCTGTTTCTATGGAGAGGGCCATGCACTCAGAATGAGGGCTGTGTCAGGGGAAGGGTCCCTTTGTTTCTACCCACAGAGTCTCATGTAACTGTTGAAATCCAATTGGAAGGTTCACGAGTCCAGGCTCTATCATCTAAAGTGGTCAGAGCAAGCCAAACCTAGCCACGCCAAAACTTCAGTCCTTCAAAAGTTTACCTTTTAGTTCCTCCCAAGAGAAACACTTCACTAAATTCTGAAGGCTTAGAAATATGACTTTAATTTTTCAAGACCAGGGTCTTGATCTGCAGTTCAAATTGGATTTGAACTTGTGATCTTTTGCCCCCTAACTGCTAGGACTGCAGGTATGTTCTAGATGCAAAATTCCTTTTTGCTTTTCAGCCCCTGTAAGAGTCTTAGAGAAGGTGCCATGAATAGAACACACTGGGAAATGACATACTAAATGACAACTGGAAGCCAAACTATCCTGCTTGTGATTGATCAATTCCAGCTGCAGGGAAGGGCTTAGCATGAGGACCTGGGAACCTGCCAGCAGGACCCAGAATTTCAATCTTTATCACCTAGACCCGGAGATAACAGCGAAGTATATGGGAGAGCCACCTCCTGAGGAAAAGTAGAGAATGCTTGTCTTCTGTTGGCGAGGAAAAATGTCTGTCTGCCCACTAGTACCCTGTGAGGACCTCTCGTCTAGGAAAGAAATTGCTGGAGGTGGCTCACACATGCCTAATTATTCGTCTCGAAAGTCTCAGCAAAGAAGGCCTACAAGTACACTGTATCAGACAAGTGAGGACATTGGAGATGTTGGTCCTGCCCCTCATTTTCTTGCGCTTTCAGGGATGGTAATACACAGATGAGTGGTCCTGACCTCAGTGAGAACATGAGTCATCGCTGGAGAGTATTTTTCATTCATTTGTCATGAGATTTTTCACAGCTGACAGTCTAATGACAGATTATTAACTCGGCTTTGCAGATGGTAAAACAGAAGCTTGGCAAAGTTAAGGGGCTTGCTCAGGGTCACGGAAACTAGTTAGTGGCAGAGCTAGGATTCAGATCCAGACAGTTTGGCTCCTGAGTTAGTGTTCTTATCCTTCCCATGTCACAGGCCTGCTCTGGAGACAGGCCTGCGAGTAGATAATTCCAGCGCAATGAATGAGGTAAGTGCTAATGGAGGGCTGTAGGGAGCAGCAGGAGGAATGACTGAACAGATCTGAGAGTCAGTCCTTCATGCACATCCCCTTGCCCACTGCCAGAAATGAGCATAGCAGAGTCCTTTTAGGACATGTGATAGTATTACTTGAAGCATAGCTTCAAATATGGAGGTCAGTTACGTTCTCTGCTGCCCCTCTCATACATAACAACACTTAAAATAATCTCTTCCTCATAGCCTGGATCCCTTCCAAGAGTTTTGTTCCAGCTTTTGGACAAGGCAGAAACAGGAAAAGGATGTGCTAATGTTTCCTGACTAGAGACCTATGCTGGAATTTAGAAGAGTTTTGTAACTAAAATATTGTTAAGGTTCTCAGGCATGTATAAACATTATCTGCATTTTTATGGCATAATGAATGTGCTGTATAAAATTACAAACATCAGGCATATGACTGATTAAATCTTCACATTTCTGTGGTTTATAGGTCTAGGTTGAGTAAAAGTTGTTTGTCAATATTTCTTACCCCAAATACTTTCTCTCTTTTTTCCATGACAGTAATAATTTAGTAGCAATATCAAATGATTTCTATTTATTGCACAAAACAAACTTACCTCTCTGTCTCATCTCTTGAGGAAGAGCTTGTTTCAGTGTGGTTCCTATTACTGGTTTGTCTCTCAGTCTATCTTTGAAATATTGAGCATTCATGTATTTGGTTCTTATATTACTTGATAGAAGAGCCTCATTAAATTTATTTGGCTAGAGTGGACACTGTAAGCAGGTGCTGTTCAATGCTGCCAAGAGATGGCCTATTCATGCCAGGATATTAAACACATCCTGTAGTTTGGTGTAAACACCAGGTGGGATTCTAATCCATTCAGCACAGAGTCCTTTTTCACTCCTCCTTAGTGAATGAAAGTCCGTGGGAAGTCCCTGTGAGGAATTCTCTCTACCTTTAGAAGTCAGTAAGTTTCACTCCAAAATGACACAAGATGAGATCTGACCCAGTCACTCCCAAGACTCCTTTGCACATACACCTCTTTCTTGGAACAGTCCCAGAAGCTTTCGGAGAAGTCCCAAGCTGACACACATAGGTCCTTTCTTGTACTAATTTACCTTCTTTTGGAGTTTGGAGAAGTTCTATTTCCTTTCCAAAGTTGAAATTGTCTGGGAGTCAAGTCCCTGACTCATTATTGGATGACTTCCCTATTATGGATAGAGAAAAATAAAATTAAACCACGTGACCTTCACAAGCATGGGAGTAATAGCTGGGCTGTGGTCCTCAAGGTAGAGTCTTTGTTCTACAGGATCAGAGGTGGGAGGAAAGCCTGCTCACACATCTGGCCAGCTGTTACCTCATGGTTGTTCACTCACTTGGACTGCAGCTCTGGTGTTTCGCTCCTTAGCATGCCAGTGTATCAAACTAGCACAGGGGTTTGATTCGTAGAGTAATTTGGGAGGCATGAATACTGCCATAGCTTTGTAAGGCAAGAGGTTACATCTTCTGACAACTTACCCAGCATGAAATGAAATATTTGAAAACTGACAAGTGTGGCAGACTCCTGGCTGTCTCCTACATTGATTTTCTTTATCTTATAGTCACAGAATTCTGAGCATGCAAATGGAAACAACCATGAACAACCATGTCATGCTGGTCATATGACTAATCTTTGGTCACTGGGAAAGAAGCAGAAATACTGCCATTTCTGGGTTGTGACCTGAAAGAGAAGGGCATAGCTACTTGGTGGAAGGTAGCTGAGTGACTCTTGAGTCAACATTTTGAGGCCTAAGTTGCTCAGTTGCTGACTGTTGAACGAGGTAGGAAAACACATTCATTATCTTTAGTGTCTGCCAGTTTGAGTGTCTGTCAGGTGGTCCTGAGAGGCTTTTATCCCAAGGTAGTGACTTGGGAGTTTAGTACAATCATGTCAGATTCTGTTAGGAACATGGCCTTAGGGCTCCAGCTCTTGTTTTCCACAGGTAGCCTAACTTCTCTCACAGAGAGGTTGCTTAGACTCTTCATGGCTTTGCTTTAGATGGGCCATGATCGCTGGCCTCAGAATAGGGGATGGAGATCTTGGCTTGTCACCTAAGCTCTGCTGAAAACCTTCATTCTTTTAAGTGCTGCTACATTTCTGTGGTGCACCCTAGGATGGATGTCTGCAAGGGCAGGGTTGGTTTCTCAGCCATGACTACAGTGTTTGAATTTGTTGCTAGGACATCTGTTGAATTTCCAAATTCTATCTTAGGAAAGAAGTATAATTTTTCTTTGATGCTACATCCTTCTTTAGGCAGAAATACAAGGAAACCACTGTCTGTTGGTGGCATTTTGGCAGAGTTCTCAAGTGCAGCCTGGAACTGGGAACCCACAATCCAAGAATAAGGAGCCATTTACGTATAACATTGTTGGATTTGGAAGGATACTAGGTTTGGTATGCTCATGAAGCCACTGACTTACAGGGTCAAAGAGCTTATTTTTTAAGCAAGTATATTTCTCTGTTTATGGGAGACTACCAAAATAATTATTTCCTGTGTGGGTCGGCAAGAGTGAGGTAATCTCAAGGAAAATGTTCCATTGTGCTTATTGGGTTGGGCGGGGCAGTGACTCCAGACATTCCTTAAAGGAACAGTTATTGTATTAAATGATGAAGTCTGGTTTGTACTTCTGTGGGAGACGGGTTCATTTTTCTTTTTTATACTTTCAGGGACACATGGGAGACAACAAATATGATTGTACACATATATTTTCACAGACTCATTCTTTCTTCTGTGGGTACACTTATAAAGTGGTTTCATTTACATAGTGTATGGATGTTTTAGAAAGATAATTCTGTATGAGCCAGAATACAACATGTCCTGTTTCTATTAATTTGGAAGGAGAGATTTGTCTTGTACTTGTCTGCCTTGAGTCACTTGAGATGTTTTATTTGCCTTTATCTTCCCTAAAGGGCCTATAGTGACCTCATTAACTACTTTCAGTTGAATGAATGGCTTTCCAAGGAAGTCGATTCCAGTGGATAGATCTGTACCTCTATTCTGACCTGTTCTGGTACTGTAACTCTGGCTGAAAGTTTACCTTGCTAGCCAGGACTAGAATTTGCCTCAGGCAACAAGCTTCATTATTCCAGAGATGAAGTAACTCTATGTTTCGTAGAGCCATCTGCCAGGCCTCCTTATTCCCCAGGGAAAGGTGAGTGCGCTATCCACCCATTCTGCAGCCCCACTAGGCAGGACAATCAGACACGATAGGGAGTCAAGTCAAAGCAGGAACTCAGTTTATTACTGTGAGCATCCGCTTATATAGGTTAAGTGACATCGTGTGATGTGGGAGTACCTCCAGCCAATGAGAGACATCCAGGCCCTCCCTTTGGCTGGAAGGGTATCTACCTAGATTTTGCTGTCTCATCCTTGCCCATTAGCTTTGAGATTATCCTTCAAACTTGAGCCAGGCTTTTCTCTGTCCTACAGGACTTGAGGTACAGGCCCTGATATAATTTTGGCCCCAAACCCATCCTTCTAAGAATCAGAGAGGTAGGCAAGAATTACCCTCACCTTGTGAGATATTGGTACTGATTATGACAGTTGAATCAACAGGTGACAGACCATCAAACCAAATCAAGTAAGATTCCACTTCTGGTCCATGTACTAGAGGACTTTGGATATATACTGCTTGATACACTTCATTCTGCTTTGCTTTCTCAACTGCTATGAATAAAAGCTTAGAATACACATTACAGGATCCTGTACCAGAAGATCCATCGGAGGGGTGAGTGTGTTCCTGACCGGCCGGCAGANNGTGAGTGTGTTCCTGACCGGCCGGCAGAAGCCGCGGAAAGGGAGCACAAACATTGCTTAACCCCCCAACCTCTCTGGTCATTCTGCAGGGGCTTCTCTTCCCCACTACTGCCTCTCTCTTCCTATCCCATCCCAACTTGCTCCCAGGCTACCCTTCCCTTCTTGGGGGCCATAAGATCCCCCAGCTCAGCCGGTTTTGGGGCTGGGACAGGGTGGTGAGTGCAACCAGCGGGAGTTCCTTTGTTTCACTAAGCCTGCAGACAGCAAGCTAGCCCTTTTGTCTGTGAGGTCCCTGGACAGCAAGGGGCTCTGATCCTGTACCAGAAGATCCATAGGAGATCATTTGAAGGAAGAGATGGGCAAGCGCCAATGCAAGAATTCCTCCAACAATCTGAAAAACATGATAACACCAGAACCCAGCGAACATACAACAGGAAGACTTGAACACACCCTAATCCAGAAGAAGTAGAAAAGAATACACATTGCAGTTCATAGAACTTCATATTATAATAGACAATGTTCAGTAATTACTCATTTTTTGTGGAGTATCTGTTAGGTGCAGGCATGTATTGGTGGTGCTGGAATACAGAAGTGAACAAATCAGGCATGGTTCCTGTCTATAAGAAATTTGGCTTCTGACAGAAGACATACCTAAAATTACATGAAATAATTAAAAATTGCATTCATTTATGGAAAACAAACTACATGTTGAGGTAGGAAATAAGTGGAAATTCATAAGGCGGTGAAGAATGACTGTTAGAATACTGGTACAATAGTGGTTGACTGTTATAGTCATAACCGACTGTTTCCTGGTTGACTGTTATAGTCATAACTGACTGTTTCCTGGTTGGCTGTTATAGTCATAACTGACTGTTTCCTGGTTGGCTGTTATAGTAATAACCGACTGTTTCCTGGTTGGCTGTTATAGTCATCACCGACTGTTTCCTGCTTGGCTGTTATAGTCATCACCGACTGTTTCCTGGTTGGCTGTTATAGTCATCACCGACTGTTTCCTGGTTGACTGTTATAGTCATAACCGACTGTTTCCTGGTTGGATTTGAGCTTTGTTGCACAGGGGAGAATTAATGTCTGGTACTGTAAACTTGTTTAAAAGCCCATGGCTGGAAGGAGGCATAGGGATAATAACTGTATTTATACCTATAGAGTGGCACTGTTCTTAGCCTTGGTCAGAAAAGCTTCTCTTTTTAGTGAGCAGTGGTTAATGCAGAGACTCAAATTTGGTTCAAGCACTAAGACTGGCTTCTGAGTACTTGTCTCCAAATGGGATATCTAGATCACTCTCTTCAAGGATGAAAGGACATTGCAGAAGTGGACAGGGAGTGGGGAAACTAGAAAGAATAAAATGCTGTTTGTGCCTGTCACATGGCCACTATACTCACAAATGAAGCAGGTGCAGTTACTGGTATAAGACCTGAATGAGAAGAAGGCTCATCACATTAGTATCATGAGGCTGCCACCCCTTTCTGAGGAGTTATTGGCAGTCACTGGTTGCTAGGAGAGGGAGACTCACATTCTTCAAGGGTGTAGTTACTCTTAAGTTAACCTACCCCATGCTCATGAAAGCAATCCTAATTAGACTCATTGAGTCACATCTACCCTCCAACAAACATAAAATACACAAAACCACTAGATGGAAGTGCTGAGAAGCAGCCAGTCAGCAAGGGCAGGGTTTGTGAGAGTGTCATGGGTGAATGTGAATGTCCTGCTTTGCTTTCAATTGCTGTAAGAAACACCATGACCAAAAGCAACTTTTGGAAGAAAAGGTTTATTTCATCTTAAAGCTTATAGTCATCATGAAGGCAATCAGAGCAGGAACTCAAGACAGACACCAGAGACAAGATCTGAGGCAGAACCACAGTGGAATTTTGTTGACTGGCTTATCCCTCATGGCTTGCTCAGCCTGTTTTCCTATAAAACTTAGGAACACCTGTTTAGGGGTGGCACCACCCACAGTGGCTGGGCCCTCCCACACCCCACATCCACTATTAATCAAGAAAATGACTCGTAGATTCTCCTATGGGCTATCCAATAGAAGCATTTTTTTAAGCGTGAGTCCTTTTTCCCAGAAGACTCTAGTTAGTGTCAAATTGACAAACAAGCAAAAAATTGTCACAGTAAAAAGAAACAAAAATATTGTATACATGTATGAAATTGTCAAAGAATAATACATTTTTTTTAAAATGAAGGAGACAAATAAGAAGAAAAGTAAAAACAAAACCAAAAGACTCAATAATGAAAACTACCAGGACAAGACACAAGCCTTGGGGAGAGTGAAAAGGGAAGAATGTGAGGGATAAAAGAATTGGAAACACAATGTCAGGAGTCTCCTGCAACGTGAGGGGTTATGTTTCCTAACTGGCAGATAATCTCCAAGGATGTTAGATCCACACAACACAATATGCAAAAGTGTGTGTTGAATGTGTACAAGAAGTTGGGGGTTTTATTTCAATATCTAGAACAAGAATTTTTTTTTGTCTGGAGAGAGGATTCAGTGCTTAAGAGTGAGGCCCTGAGTTTGATTTCAAGTACCCACATTGGGGGTTCATGGGTGCCTATAACCTTAGTTCCATATGATTCAACACTCTCTTCTGGCTTCCATTGATACTCCACACACACATGGTGTGCATATACATACACATAAAAATAAAAGTAATTAAACAAACAAAAAACTAGAATGAGGTCTTCCCTTCTGAGCTTGAGTGAGGTCCTCCCATCATGGGTTTAAGTTCTTGTCTCTGCTGAGTGGTAGTGGTTAGTTAGAATGGAAGCTGTAATTCACCTAAAATGCAAGAAAAAACAGGTCCCAGTCGAGAAGCTGGTGGAGATTGTGATTCTGTCCCAAGCATCAAGACCACGGTGGGAGCTGCCATCCACATTCAGCCAGCATTTGGAAATGGAGGTTTATGAGCATACTGAGGTTATTGTTGTTATTTATCTGTTATTGTCTGTTTTGTTATCTTTTTTTATTAAAAATTTCCACCTTCTTCCCTCCTCCCATTTCCCTCCCATCCTCCCCACTTCCCCTCCCCCTCACTCTCCANTCTCAGTCAGCCCTCATTGTCAGCCACATTCAGAGAGTCTGGTTTGATCATCTGGGAAGCATCCTTGCTCATGGATGTCATTAATATGGCTTCAGATTCCAGCTCTCAAATAATACAGTGCTTGGTGTGTGTGGAGTGTGTGTTTATTATCCATATGTAGGTAGATGACATGCTGATGGCCGTCAGATGTTCTGTCTTACCCAGGACTTTTTACCTCCGGGTCTATACAATCTTGGTTGGGAGGAAAACTCTGTCTTTATTTTCACTGTCCTCTCTAGCTGAAATTTAACACTGCAGTGATATATTTAGGCAACAAACCACAGTAATTTTAGCTTAACTTGTGACTTTGTCATCAGTAGAAATCACAGATATTTTCTTACCAAAGTATTTTGGTGCAAAATATTCCTTTTGAAAGAAAAATAAAGCCAGGTGTTGAGGTGCACATCTTTAATCCTAGCACTTAGGGCTAAGACAGGACTGCTATGGAATCCAAGCTGGACTGGGTTATACAGTGGAACCCTGTATCAGGAAATTAAAAGGGGTTCTGGGGATACAATTCAATGTTAAAGTTCTTTTACCTGCACCTGGCCTAAAGTTTCATCCCCAGTAATACACACACTCACTCACCCTTACACCCACCAAACAAACCCCATGCATTGACCCTACCCTCAAATATTTGAAAATCATGACTTTGTTCATTTGCTTGTTCAGTTGTTTTTTTCTTTTTCAAGACAGGGTTTCTCTGTGTAGTCCTGGCTGTTCTGAAAACCAGGCTGTCCTCAAACTCAGAGATATGCTTGCCTCTGCTTCCCTACTGCTGACTACTAAACGTGAATGTCACCATTTGGAGTTGCTGAAAACTGTGTTTTAATAGTTCAGGTGGGTTTTTGATTTCACAATCATATGTATTTTATTTTATACATTTTAAAAAATATTGAGATAAGGCTTCAAATGAGTAAAGGCGTTCTGAACACAAAGACTAAGAATAGTCAAGCTTAATTACCAGATATGAGTGCTGCATTTTCAGCAAATTTCATTTTCATATCGACTTCATATCCGTATGATAGATTTATTCAGTTTGGGTAGTAAGGACGGAAGAGCCAAGAAATCCTTGTGAACCTCTTGCCTGCATCGATATGTCATGCATATTTCATACAGTTGTAGACAGAGTCAGACACTGGATTTCTAAGAATTAGAAAGAGCAATAGATTCAGAGATGAGACATGTCCAAGAGACTGTGCCCATAATCTTGGGTATCAATTGTACATTTCCACAACTGTTCTCTAAGGAGTGATCTGACAGAAGAATAGACATCATTTTTTTTTTGAAGCGACAACTTCCAGAACCTGAACAAATTCCAGCAGTAAGAGACCTCTCAGTCCCCTTGGGCTGTCCCTCAGAGTCCTCAGGGACCACATGTGAAGGCATAGTGCAAATAGTTATTTAGTCTGCTGCTTCCCACTTTCCCACTGCTCGGCCGCCTTACAGATTCTATTTTTAGGAAGTCTGATTTTCTCAGCAGAGACAGTAGCAATAGCAAGCCTGAGAGATTAGCCAAATGCCTGAGGTGGCACCCAGAATTAATCACTATATTGTCACTCTCGGAGGAAATGAAAATGCTCCTATTTCTGCATTTTGGAGGGAGGGAGAAGAGAGAGAAGAAATGTTTGATCATGTCACCAAAGATTTTAAAAACTGAATGTAAAAATTAACAATTCATCCATCATCCACCACAGTGTATGAGCTAACCAACCTCTCTCTCTCCCTCGTCCCTCTCTCCCTTTATTCCCTCCCTCCCTCCCTCCTTCCCACCCTTCATTCTCTTTCTCCCTGTCCCCGTCCCTCCTTCCTTTCTTCCAGGTTCCATGTAGCCCAGGATGACTTTGAACTCATGATCCACAGGCATATAGTGCTGGTTTCTGATGATGCTTCCTCTGTCAATTCCCACAGCCTGGTGGAAGCTTATCCCGAAGTTGTGATTGAACGACAAAGAACAAGAAGTCAAGACACCCACCAGCTTCCCCTCCATCACAGTTCTAGAGCTGGGAGAAGCATGCCTGAGTTCTTTGTGTCCATTTCCTAGGTCTTTTCACGGATAAAGTGAGCTAAAACTCCCACCTAAAACTTTCCTTAGATAATAAGGGTGAACTGGAAAATTGCCTGATCAATGCCTGTCAGTCTGTAGTTTCTGTTTTCCTAGACAGTGAGCACTAAGAAACTGGCTTATGCTCTGGACCACTTCCTTTCCTTCTTTGATTTCCCCACCCCCACTCCGAGACCATCTCCTTCTCGGGCCTCCAATTTTTCTTCTTTCTGATGTGTCTTGTTGTCAATTTGAAATCTTGCTGTTTTTCTCTCAACTTAAACAATCCCATCCCCGATTTCACATCTTGCCTGACTCTCTTGTATCTCATCCCCACTGCTGGGGCCAACCTTTCTCTGTCCCATGTGCTAGCTTAGGATAAAGACTCCATCCCTGGAGGCAATGCCTGCAGTTCCCCAGCAATGTATATGGCTGGCAGAGAGATGTTCTGAATTCTGGAATGTGTGTTCTGGCCATAGGGCTCAGCCACAGTCTACAGTAGTTTCTCTCAGTGATAGCTTTCTGCTCAGCAGCTGGCTCCTTTGCCTTTCTTGGCCTTTCTTACTTGATGTAAAGCTGAAATTGCAAGTGGAAGACAATAATTTATTATCCTTTCTAAATGTCCACAGTGGAAAGTTACCAAGATGTAAGGGACAGGTGGGGAAGAACAGTTTGCAATCTGATCCAAGTCTACAGCTTGCCCTGGACCTGAGCTGGGAGCCCCCCTCCAAGTGCCACTGCCTAAGCTCCATCTTCTTTTTTTTCTTCCCATTCTAGGAGCACTCAGAAATCAGGTTGGACACAGAGCTTAAGGTAATTGATATCAATTATATGAAGCTGACGTTCTAAATGTTAGATCTACAAAGCTGAAGCCTTCTAAGTCCGTGACAGAGAAACAGGTGTGTGCTGTGCCATGTTGCAAAGCTTCGTCACTGAGCTCAGTTCAGATAGCAAGCTCTCCACATGGCACAAAGAGCCATGGTGACTAGCCTGTTACAGCTCAGGCCTTCTTCAGTGTCTGCTCATTGCGACTTCATTGAACTCTGTGTGTCTACAAGCAGGTCAGGCAGCTTTAGGCTTTTATTGGTAGTGCATATTGTGCCTGAAAAGTAAGTTCCCCTCCTGACTGTGGTCTGGATAGTTCTGCTTACGCTCCACATCATGGTGACTCTGCCCACACTAGCCTCTCCAGGTAGCTTAGGGCTTCCTTCCCTGATGGTTTTTCAGGGCTTAAATTCTTTGGGCATACAGAATTCCATTTGTCTTCCATGTGTGTTCTCTGAACCGTCAGTTGGGTGAACCAATGCGTTTTTAAGTGACTTATGTGACATATAGACATTTCTAGTCTTACTTTTCTGTTTAGACGTCTGCCATTTGACTGCCATTTTACCAGAAGAGACCTGTAAAAATTTGGTGCTGCAAACTGGATAAATGTCACAATAGGAGCAAGAGCACATGAAAAGAGCCCAGAGCCAATTCCTTGGGGCGGGGGTAAGACTTTCCCATATTTCCGGTCTCCATCCTGCCTCTGTAATGAACAGAGTGACAGGCACTCCAAAATCTGAGCCGCCTGAGCTACCAGGGCAACTACATTCTGTGAGCACAGAAGTAGCCTGGAGTTGTTCTCGAGGCGATACGTAAAAGATACCACATCTACTGCTACATGGGTTTTGAGACAAGCACCAGATTCACCTGGACCTTGCCCCAGTTCTTAATTGTGTTCTCCTACTCTTCTTCCTCGTACTTTCTTTAAGAGACAGGGTCTCATCATGCAGCTCTGGCTGACTGCCAACGTTGTATAGACCAGGCCGGCACTCAAACTTTTGACCTCCCTGCCTTCGCCTCCCAATAGCTTCTTCATTCTCTCATGTCACGGTCTGGCTCCTTCTCCCCTTCCCAAGTACCTCTCCTTTCTAAGGAAGCACCTAATTGCAATTTCATCCTGTGCACCTATGGGAAACTGTTAAAGACCTTTCTGTCTCTGTCTTTCATGTGCATATGTGTGTGTGTGTGCACGTGGCTGTGCATGTGTGTGTGTATGTGTATAAAGTTAATTAATCATGGTTACTTAGGAAGAAAATAATATTGATTTTTTTTTAGAAAAATTAAGTATTCAAATTTTGAGATGCTTCTAGCTTTGTCCTACATTGGACACATAACAGATGCTTAATAAACTTTAACCGTAAGTAAAAAATTAAATATTAGTAATAGGATACAGTTTTTAAAAGCAGGTTGCATTTATGCCACAATTAAAGCACTGGGGAGTGCACTGTTCTGGCCCTACATTCCCTCTAGGAAGTAGAGATTGTATATATTAGCTGGAGTTCATCCAAGCTGCCTTTGGGACAAACAGGATAATGTGTTCGGAACAGAGGTCAACAGCTGTTACTCTTCTGTGACATTCCAGAAAGTGGACAGATGTGTTCAGATTGACCCTTCTTATTCACTGAGTGTGGGAACTTGTGGGAAAGGGTAGGAGACAGGGAGACACAGAGAGGTGGGGAGGAGGAACAGATTCCCATGGGGTTCAGTAACATGAGTGACCATGGAGAGCAATGTTGAAGCTAACAGCTTGATTTCCTGGGGTGCTGCTTTAAGCAATGCTTAAGAGGAAGGAGGAAGCCAAAGCAGGAGAGTTTTCCCAAGACAGAGACAGGATTGTAGTTCCTGAAGAGGTCAGAGGTAGCCTGCTTACCCTCGCATTGATTGCACTGCCGGGAATAGAAGGGGTCAAGTCAGGTTTAACACAAGAAGCAGGGTGAAATACATTCCTTACCTTACCCTCCTATTGCCAGTCATATTTAATTACCATTCTGGGCTCTAGAAAATACCCAAATATCCCAGGTTTTTGTTTGTTTTATTCTTTTTAATGACAAATCTGTCAGACACAGGACTCTTCCTGCCTCTGTGTAATGCCTGCCTGGAGGTACGTGGCTGTTTTTAGAGAGAACTCAGTGAAACCACCAGTTTTCAGAAATACAGAATTTAGGGAATGGTCGATAACTTCACTGATAGCTATCTTTTTAGTGAATGATGTCAGATAAGTAAGAGTAGCCCATTGTAGAGGTCTAACGAGTGTTCTGGGGCAGCACACTTTCTCCATGCTCATGATATCATGCTTCCTTTGCTTTCCTCAGACTGACAAGCGCGTGAACCTTTTGTCAGAGCCCTGTTGACTGGGCTCATGCTGACAGTATGCGAGTTCTTTGTCTGCTCAGGATAACTTTGCTTAAGATGATAGCAAGATTGCATGGGCATTGCTTCCTCTGTTGATGGGGTCTACATGAACATAAGGTCATCATGGAAGAGCTGAAAACCATGTCTTCCTGACTAAAGAAGACTTTAGAGCAGTGGTTCTCAGCCTGGGGGTTGAGATCCTCTGGGGGTTGCATATCAAATATCCTGCATATCAGATATTTACATTACATCTCGTAACAGAAACAAAATTACAGTTCTGAGACAGTAACAGAATAATTTTATGGTTGGGGTCACCCCAACGCAAGCTGTGTTAAAGGTTCACAGCATTAGGAGGGTTGAGACCACTGCTTTAGAGTCACATTTAGCAGAACAAAACAAAGACAGCTGCTTAGAGTTGCATTGTGGGTACATTACTTAACCACTCTGAGCTTTTGTTTCCTTAACCATAGAATGGAGATAATGTTGGTCCTGAGCTCCTGCCATGGTACTGAGGATTATGTGAGATGAAGCATGCACAGTGTTTAGCACAGAGTGGCTGGAAGCCTCTAATAAATTTTAGCTTTTATCAGAGTGATAAGCTTACCTCGCTAAGTGGTCAAAGTTTAGGTAATTGTTCTAAGGAAATTTTCTCAATATTGTTTCATGTAATTCTTGATTTAAAAAAGGCCTCATAAATTGTTCTTGCAAAAGTTTTGTAATGCTAGGATTAATCCTACTCAGCAGGTTTAGACGGTCAGTGGAGCAGCATTTCCTTGCTTTTCATTCCTTTTGGGTTTAGCATAATTTTCTCTGTAAGACTTCGGTGCTGCTGGTTTGTGGTAATATCTACCACTTTCTTAACATTACAATTTTCTATCATTTAAAATACATTCTTTAAAAGATGCTAGTAGCTGGAATAATACTATAAAGTTCAAAGACAGAATCTCTGGCTTCATTCTTTTCTTGCAACCATCACGGGAGTATTTGAACCTCTGTAAGGAGTTGTGGGAAGAATTAGAAAGGAAAAAGAATAGCAAGTTTCCAGCTAGAATCCAGATCTTGCTCAGCTTGTTCCCTGAGCCCGTAGCCATTCCTCTTCTTTCTCCTCCTCCTCTTCTTCTTTAGTTTCTTGAGACAGGGTCTCTCTGTGTAACTGCTGTGGCTATCCTGGAACTCGCTCTGTAGACCAGGCTGGCCTTGAACTCACAGGACTCCTCCTGCCTCTGCCTTCCAAGGGCAGGATTAAAGGCATGAACCACCATCACCGGTTAACTAGCTACAGGTCTTATTATTGATAATTTGCAGCTTGACAACTGTAACTCTTGGAAGCTTTCAAGGCTACTTTGTAGTTATACCAATATGTGATAAAACTGCAAGAGTGTCCAAGGAGAAACACAATGATAATTTCCAAAGCAGAGTTCTGGAGGAATCCACCTATGTAGTAGAAGAGAAGATTCATCTAAATAGACCGACCACATGTACATTCAGTGATCTGTTCTGATTGATCCAGCAAACATTTATTCAGCATCTACAAGCAGTGTGAAATGAAGATTAAATCTATCTCTATTTTAAGGGTGTAGAATATGAGCAATAATGTGGAATATGAGCAACATATTGAGTGAGATATATTTATGTAAGAGAGATGGAGGCTGTAGCTCTCTCAGAACATATAGCCCCTACTTCTGTGCAGCTTCAAATCCTGTGCATTTAGCTAACAGAATCCTCAAGCTCGCCATCTTTCCCCTTCTGTATACAAGTTGGCAAACCAAATCTTGAATGTGTGTCCTATGTAGGAAACACCCTATTTTCCCTAAATCATAAGGGACCCACAGAGGGTCCCGGAGAGAGGGGGAGGGAATGCTGAGTGGCTAGATGTAACTCTGGTTTGGGCTGCAAGATGAATGATTCACGAAAGAAGCAGGTAGGGTAGAGGAGCAGACAAGAATACCATGCTGAGGTCCCAGCTTGAGTCAAGGTAGGTATCCACGATTGCAGTACTATTGACTGGAAGATTGGGAGCGTCACTGGGTGGGGGTGCTTCATGCCTTTTGTTCCTTTATTCAATGTGTTACTGAGCACTCACTGAGTACTAGACATAGGGATGCAGCTGTGAACGACAGAGATGTGAATTCTGTCCTCATCCTTACATGGTGCTGGAGGGACATTATGCAAATGACAGCATAGAGCACATATATAGACTCTGTGTGTGCTTTGTGTTATTAGATTATGCTATGAATAGTGTGATAGAGGTTATAGCTGGCAGATGAGGTATATGGTTTGGAAGTGGTGTGTGTGTGTGTGTGTGTGTGTGTGTTGGTTTGTTGGTTGGTTGTTTAGTTGGTTGGAGAAGGCATTACTGAAGGGGTCCTATTTACTCTGAACTTGAAAGATTGAGTATGAGTTACCTAGACAGATTGGAGAGAAATATACTAACCAGCCAACAATAAGTAGAGAAAGTTCTGGAATTCATTTTCACCCCCCTTCATGGCTATGCCCAGTTTTACTTTCTATCATGTTTCACATGTACAATCTAGTTACTTTCTATCATGTATTTTTTCCTCCAGCAAAGGCTGTTCTTGGAATTTTGATACATTATTTGATTGATTAAATTGATTTACTTCACCACTATCTATATCTGTATCTGTATATGTTCTTAATTTTCAAGAATATGTAGACTTACAGTGTCTGGAATTATCTTAGTAAAATACTGATCCATTTTAACAAAGTTTTCAAATGTTATTGGGATTTTTCTCCTCTACTTGAATGACTAGTGTTATTGATAAGATAATATGTTATATGTCAGCCAAATGATGTTATAAATATTACTTTTTTTGTTGTTGTTGTTCTGAAGAATCTCTGATTCCAGAGAAAGTTACAGGGCCAGTATAGTGTAGTGCTTTGGTTACATGATAGCAACTCTGGAAATGACTAGATTCTGGTCTGGGCTCCATTGTTTGTTGAGTCTCTTTAATCCTTACTGGGATCAACTTTCTCTCTGCAAATGGAGATGGTTACAACTTCCTGTTGACTATCAAATGACAGCAGGAATGTAAAGTAATTGGTACCTAGATGTTGGTGTTACTCTAGTGGTCAACTGGTCTATAGACACATATGTTGATTATGTTGGTAAATATTATTTTCAGACATGTAGCAGGGTAGTTTTGTGCATCAATAGGGTTAGGATTCCTTATTTCCTCTCTGTTGTTTCTACTTCTTAGGATTACATGAATGCCATTGAGTCTCAAGAGCAAATGTGAATTGACAAATAAAATAGTTGGCTTTTTAAAAGAGGTCCTGTGAGTTCAAAGTGATAGACATTTCCCAAAATAAGACATCATAAATGGACAGCAAACATAGGGAAAATGCTCAACATCATTAATTATCAGGAAAACACAAATCAAAGCAACAGTAAGGTACCACCTCAGTACAGTCAGAACAGCTATTGCTGAAAAGAAGAATGGCAAATGTTGGTAAAGGTGATTTGGCCATCCTACTAATGGGTGTATATCTAAGGGAAATTAAATTAGTAGTAGAAGAGATAATTACATTTCAAAGTACACTGCACCACTATTCACAATGGACGAGATGTGGGAACAACAACCTATGTGTCTCTTAATAAATGGTTGAAGAGGACGTGGTAACACAGACCCAGTGGTGAAAAAAAGCAAAATGCTGTTGTATGGGCAGAAATGGAGATCATTACATTAAGAGAAGTAAGTTGGGGGCTGGAGAGATGGCTCAGTGGTTAAGAATATTTGCTGCTCTGGAAGAGGACCTGAGTTCAATTCCCAGACCCCACATTGAGTTGCTTACATTCCAGCTCCAAAGAATCTGACATTCTCTTCTAAATTCTTTGGGCATTTGCACTCATATATACACATACACACATATATAATTTAAAATATAATAAAACATTGTTTGTCTTGAGTTAGAGTAGAACAAAGTATTGCAGTCCACATCTACAATACCAGCATTCAAGAGGTTGTGTGCCAAGATCTTTACATGTTTGAGGCCAGTCTGGGCTACATATAGAGACACTGTTTAAAAATAATTGGAAGTAGAACAGTGGTTACAAAAAGATGGGGAGAAGAGAGAGGGGAGGAAAGATTGGGAAAGAGAAGAGGAAGGTTGATTAATGGATACTAAGCCACAGTTAGATAAAAGCAAGAAATTTTGGTGTGCTACTACAAAATGGAATGACTGTATATAAAATAATGAAAATTGAAGCTAGAAAAAAGAGTTTAAATACTTTTATCATGAAAAAATGATAAATGTGGCTGAGAGATGGCTAAATTTGTAAAATATTTTCTATGTAACCATGAGTTCATACCTTCAGCTCCCATGTAAAATCCAGTATGGCATGTGTCCACACACCAGTACTGTGTGGTGGGGAAGGAATGAATATAGGTGGATTCCAGGTTCTGTGAGTGACTGTCTCAACAAATAAGGTGGAGATTGGCATTAGAAGACACCTGACAGCTACCTCTGACCTATATGCATAAACACAACCATCTGTACACACACACACACACACACTCATACACAGATATAAGAAATACTTGAAGAGATACTGTTTTTTAAACATTTAAAAATGTATACCTATATCAAAACATCATATTGTGCTCCATTCATATGTTTAATATTTAAGTTTTAAGTGCCAGCTAGAACTTCATTAATAAAAATAAATATATCATAGAGGGATGCATTTGAAATTAACAAGTGGTAACAAAGCTACATAGAGAGTAATTGCTCTGAATATTAAGTATTTTTCCATTGTAATAAGAATATAAGTAAACCTTGATTTAATATTCATATTTCTATTAATAAATCTTCTGTATGCAATATAGCTTATACTTGCATAGTCAGAATAAAAAGCAATACAAATCACTCTTAGAAATATACACAAAATCACAAATGAGGCTGATTACATAAAGCTCAGATTACCAGGAAATAAAAAAATTTATCAGGGAACTTCTGAAAAGGCTAATGAGTATGAGATATACAGAACCACAAACTAGGGTGCTTATATAAAAGCCAGACTGTCAGTAAAGCTATTGAGTACAGATGCTGGCCAGGGGGATCAAGGAAGGCTCCAGAAGAGGAATACAGAGTGGGAACAAACCCTATCTACAGAAGACCAGAAACTGGGGAGAGGTGTGGGGTACTGTAGAGGCCCTGGTTTGCGTATGTGGAGCATCTTCCCATGGTCAGCTTTTAGTATGGTTCTTTGAGGGACACAGAGAACATGAGGCAGCAAGGGGATTTTGGTTGCCCTCGTGTCTCCCTGAGAAAATATGGCACTTTTACGACCTTCTCTTTGCTTTGGAAACTTCTGCAGACACTCAGATGCTTGGGTGCTTGCCAAGTGGGTGCTTGGAAGAATTTTGTAAAGTTTGTAGAAGTGAATTGTACATACATTCCATAAGATTACCTTAAAACTATCACAAATATCGATTCTGTAACATTTATGTAGAATTTGAACACTCATGTAGAAATCTCCCAAGTCCCCAAACAACTCCCTGCGAGAACTTCTCTGTGAGGTCTTCTCTCTGCCTTAGATTGCTTTGTTTGTCTTGTTGTTGCTGGACCCTAAGCACCCACTTTCACAGTGCTGTTACTCATCGACAAATAAAGCTTCTGAGCGTATTATCCTGTGATTGACACTCTTCAGCGAAAAAAAAATTGTCGCTAAAAGAAGTAAAAGTCTAGTCATCAAAAACAATGTAATATCCTGTGTGAAAGTCACGAAGCCTTGTGGTTGGAGTCCCTGTAAAATGGCCTTGGATGACAGATACTCAAAGACCTTTGCAGGTGTGACTTCAGTTCATCTCATACCCTGCCCTGCTCAAGGAGGAGGGGCTGCAGTCCTGACCCTCATTAGGACAATGACACTCACGCTGCTGTTCCTGGCTCTCAGCTTCTCCTCAGTTCAAGCAACAGGTAAATAATTTTGATTTTATTTCTTTTCTGTTCTTTATTCATGTTCTTGTGATCAGCCTGGTTTATTTTAAAACTGTGGTGACCTGTGAAATTTGAGCACATTTAAAGTGTTTTGCTTTAATATGACAAACTACTATTGAGAAACTAATTCTCAAAATACAGTATATCAAAAAAAAAGTATATCAAAAAGACCTTATGAAAAGATTTTTTTTTTGGAAAGAGATAGCATTTTATTTAACAACTTGTTGATATTGTTCCAAGAACTTTTATGTTATATTCAGGATTTTATTTTTTAAATCCTAGAAAACTTTGATAAGCAGGCAAGTTCTGAAGGCTTTGGATTAGTTTACCCCAGTTTGCATTTCAGAGTCAAGTCTTCCTAGGTGAGTTTGGGAGAGTATTTAAACTACCCAAATCTCTGTAAAATGGGACCCTTAGTAGCTATCACCTCAACTTCATTGTGAGATAAGATGAAATGATCATTGTGAAAAACTTAGGTTACTCAGTACTTGGCCAATAAGCATGGGATTCATTTAAGTACTACCTGAATTTAGGAAGAGCCAAGAAGATTCCAGTAGTAAACACACATGCTAATACAAATACCAGTAAGTTTCCTTTTACTGTTGGTTGAAACATGTTTATTTACATTAAAATCCTTCACACTTCCAATAGCAATGGCAAGGAGTCTGTACTTACGAGAAAGCTCACTCTGAACTACTTTCAGTTCTCAAAACTCAGAGTTGTTTCTTGTTCCAAACTCCCTTCCAGATGAAGAAATCACCTGATGGGATTCACCCATTGAAGAGAATGTTCAATACTTTTCCCATAGGATGCAGGTCCCAGCTATGGAATGCAGATTTCAAACCACCTTAGTCTGACTTGAGAGCCTGTGCTCTGGACCATAATGCTCTTCCAGCTAGCATGATAAGATTTGTATTTTTACAGACTTAGACAAAGTCAGTATTGCATTATCTCTAGAAATCATAATCCCTAACAGAAGGAGACAGATGCATTAGCGCTGGAACAGAAGGCAGTGCCACTCAGTTTGAAACTGGAATGCAAGGAGTCTATAGATGTACTTAGATAATCTCTCTGGGAAAGGTAAATTATGAAGCCAATGTCTCTGGTTTTCTTCTCACACATTTTGACGGTCCAGACTGCATTATTGGTAGATGTTATTCTTAAATACCATGAATGCTCACTCCAAAGAATATCATTTCCAAATTTTCAGAAATACAGTAGTAACTCATAGATGTCCACCTACTTTGTTGTTTGGCGTGTCAGTGACCATGGCTATTTATAAAAAGTGCTGCTAGGAAGACATGAGCTCGTGTCTGGCTGTGCACACCTAGAGCTAAAGAGTCCTCAAAACTTACTGTGAAAATGTTTCTGAGCTTCGTGATTAAGGGATCTTAAGTTTCTTTCGAAGGAATAGTTAAGACATACTAATATATTAGCTTGTAAAGCCTTACCTGGATTAGAAGCTATTCAACATTGTACACAAAATGCTTTTCTGATGCCCTCTGTGGATAACCACTTATTTCCTCTAGAAACTCTTCTGGTTGGACTCAAAGCTTTGTATGTTTTTCCTTTAGAACCTTTATTAAGAGGGATATAGCTAAAAGAAAAGTTGGAGCATTTACACATGCAGACCATCGGTTTTATTTACCTTAATATATATTTACTTCGTAGACACCAATTCATTTTCCTACTAACCCTTAGGATTTGATGCCAAGTGGCCATTAATGAAGTAGGATGGAGAGGAGGTAGAAGCAGTTTTGAAATGCCTCTTCCAGTGAGGAAGCTTTAGAGAAGGAAGATGAAAGAAAAGGAAGAAAATTACAACATGCAAAATATATGACCCATGCAAAACGGTGAAAAGCCTTTTCTGAGCTTTTCACTTCTCTCTTCATGTTCACCCCCTCCCACAAAGAAATTATACATAAGGAAATGCCCTGGTCAAATGTTATTATCCCAGACTAGGGAAGTAACACAATTGGCAGAGTGCTGTCTAGCAAGTGTGAAACCTTCGTTTGATTCCAGTACAACATAAACCAGGTATGGTAGCACATTCCTGTAATCTAGTGGAGGAAGGAGGATCAGAATGATTCAGGTTGGCTACATAACAAATATGAAGCTAATCTGCGCTACATAAAACTCTGTTTTTTTTTAAAGCTATTGTCTTTGCTCTTCCTAGAAGTGTAAGAAACTGCTGTAAATATCTGCATTAAAATGTGTGTGTGTGTGTGCACGCGCATGCAGGCAGGTCTTTATTGCCAATAATTTAATAAGTTTGATTTATTGGTTCACGGCATGGATTAACATACTTACTTGATGATGGTTAAATCTAGCCCGATGCTCATGTTTTGGGTGATGCTGCCAAAAGATCTTTAAGGCTCAATTAAAGAAGTAGGATAAAGGAAGATTTAGGAAGTTGTACCTTAGTTACATCCTCTGCTAAAGTTACATGCTTTTATGAATATTGGATCATGGTGCTACTGAGATCTGAAGAGAGGATTTTGTTGCATTTTAGATTGTGACTCTAGCTTATAGCTGTAGGCTCCTGAGAGCAAAATCATCTGTGTAGAAGTGTATTGGTCATATAAATATTTTCAATATATCTTATTTTTTTCAGCAAACTGACTCCATAGTATAGAGACTAAAAACAGGGAAATATGTTTGCTTCTCCATGAGAGCATTTCTGTTCCCTTCTTTCCAAATCTTAATTGAGAAGCTATGTCAAGGTGGCCTGTTGAACCAGAATGATCCCTCCAGTTATGATGCTTTCTCCTCAGCATTTCTTTTCCTTAGAGAGACACATAAAATGATTGGCAAAGTAAAGGAATTAAAAGCTTTATCTTTGCTCAGTCTTTGGCAAACAATTTCTTCTGTGGTAGATGCACAGAAAGAAGCCATTGACTTCTCACGGTTAAGCATTGCTCTGAGGCTGGACTTGGGAAAGTGAGAAAAAAAGATGAACTGCAAAGAATGCAATGTAAGCATCAGACATCTGCAGTCACGCAGCTTTGACTACACCGTAGCCAGCTTTTCTGACCATTAAAAATTAACAGGGTGTTTTGTCACTTGAAGTAAATTTGATAGCTATTTCCAAAATGTGGAATTTGCTAAGAATTTGCTTCACGACCATGCTCTTGATTAATACACTATCTCTTTAGTTCTCTTCCCCCTTTTAAAGGCGACCCATCTAGCAAAGACTTTAATAGCAAGGACTGTTAAAATTGATATTGATTTATCAGTTCCCAGAAGTAGGGTGAGTCATCACCACAGACAAATCAGAAGAAATGAATCTGTGATTCTAACTGTGAAAAGCATGTGTGTGCAAAGTTTGACTATGGCGGAAGGGATCTCACTGCCTCCCTGCCTTAGATAGGGGCTCTCCTTTTCAATGCCTTCCTTTTTTCTATTTTCACCAGTGAAGAAATTCTCTGTGACTATGTGTGCCATGTGTGGATATCTTCCTTCAAGTATTTCTTGTAAAAAGTGTGCTGACCTTTACATTACAAAGTGAAAAAATATATGCCACCAACATCCCAGAAGAAAATTTCATTTGTGATTTATCATCTAAAGCAGTAGTTCTTTTTATTCAGTGGCTGGTATGGTGGTAGGACACAGGGTTTACTTGTCCAGAGATTAGAAGGCTGGTGGCTTTGGTAAAGTATTATTATTTCACAAGTCATCTCAGTTAAATTATAGATTGCCTTTTTCTTTATGAAATTTATTCACAGATATGGGAACTTTTCTGTTGAGAGCTTACTCAAACTTGGGGACAAATGACACCTGCTTTTGTGACTCACTGGAGGGGTCTCTGACTTTCTAAATCACATTTCTTTGGACTCTTTTGGTCAGTGATGTGGTAATTGCACCGCCTGCCACCACTCACCCACCCAGTCAACCAATTAACCAAGCAAAACAGAGGACTAAAAGAATACAGCTCAACATACCCAGAACTTTTATCAGAAGTCTTGGTTAGTGGCAATCAGTCCCTGAAACTGGGATGAGGAGCGAAGGACATTCAGGCCTCAGGGGAAAAGAATTCACAAAGTAGGTTTTCATGTTTTTGCTTGTGACTCTTAGTTGGATGACCCTGAGTTCTAGGAGAGAGGTGTGCTGAATGGGATCAAGAAGTCCCCAGTTGCTCGGCAGAGACTCTGGAAACGGGTGTTTTTTGTTTGTTTGTTTTTTTTTTTTTGGTCTAAGTGGTTCAGTACTAGTGTCATAGGGACTGGTAGTTTTGTCTTTGTATCATTATGCAAACTGTATTTGTGTTCTTCGTGCATAGGAGACACCCCACAGTGGTGGAGATTTTTTATTTCGATTAACTTTGAGCTCCTTTATCTCTATATCCATCATGAATATCGTCATCTCCTTGTCACCCTCTTTGTTATCTTGGGGATGTTGGTTGACAAGGTAACCAGGTTAATGGTGTCCTTCAGAATTACTTACAGCTCACATTAGTCTCTTATTTAATTGTGAGATCTTTTCCACAACTTCTGAATCACTTTGTTGGCTCATAATCCACCATACAGTGTATAATCACATTTAGGTCTCATCATCCACTGTCATTTAGACATCTGAATTAGCTGGCATGGCCCTCATTGTGACAAGACATGGGTTCTTTTATTGAAACTTCTATGGTTGTTTGGATTTTTATCTTTGGTTTTCATGTTTTATTGTATGTGTATGTTTGTGTATTTACAGGTGTATGTGCAGATGTGTGCATGTGTGTGGACGTCAGAGTGCAGCCACAGATTCCATTTTGCAGGGCTGACT